>APFE031280823.1:202240-263159 GCA_000404065.3 Pinus taeda | reverse complement strand
CATTTTAGGCGGTAAGCGGATTTGGCCGAGGACCCAGCGATTCCATACATCGAGTGACGTGTGTCCAACAAGGAGAGAGAAAAACCGCCTACATCGCGGAGTAACGGTCGAGCAACTCAACCATGCGATAGGAGTGAAGACCGTAGGATCTGGGGGCTCCAGATCAACGACGAAGGTTCAACCCAATGAATGACCGGACTCAAGGGAAAAATAAACGATGGCGCATAAGATTTGAAGTTTGATTTGACCAATGAATTGGCAGAAGGATCCGTTTCATAGGAATTCGGGAAATAACGGAAAAAACGACCGTTCAGGAAGAACTGACACTTAGTTCGTAAAGAGACAGGTAGCCACCTCTCTGTGAAGCGTTACACAGCGATGATGACGCAGGGCAGAGGAGCCCCACCGGACAGAGGCAAGTGATCTAGAGAGCTAGAAGCATAAATGAACAGTTGGAGGAACCAACTGGCTTTAAAGCCATGAGCTGAAAGGAAGCAAGGGAACAGTAAGGTAGAGAAGCAGTGAAGAAGCCGAAGGCTGAGAGACACAAAAAGAGAGGCAAAGTTGCAGAGGGCAGAGAATCCGAGTTGACCATCACAGTAAGGGTAGCATCAAGCAGACAAAGACCAATTCAGGTCGAAATTCGGTAAGGGGAGTCTGTGAACTCTAAGGACTTGTGAATTCCAAGTGCCATCCTACTGATCATCTTTTGTCAAGTGAGACTCAGATTGAGCTCTTTATTGTAAAAATCTTCTTTAAAAACATAATAAAAAGGCCACTACTGAAGGCTGGACCAAGAGACGTAGCCCAGGAGGATTAGGTGAACTCCTTATTAAATTTTGTTGTGTTTATGTTTGCTTACTGTGATCTCTTACTGTTTCAAGTGTTTGTGTATTTCACAATCTTATCGATCTGTTGCACAAGATAACATAGACACACACACCAACACATGAGTCTGTAATACCTTCATTAATTTCCTGAGGTCACCTAGGGGTGATTTCAGATCAACTACTGAAATGCATAAGCAATCTAATGAGGTATTGATACATCTTGTTAAGGCGACCCTCACATGTAAAATATCTCTGTATAACCTCAAACAATTGACTGTAGTGATCCTACAAATAAGTCCTTGGAAATGTATTGAAGGTTGATCTTGTATTCAAGCATAATTGAAGGACTCTTCAAGTTTTGGTGAAATAACCTGTTGAAGAACATTCTAAGAGTGGTGTGCAAATATATTGGAGAGACATTTAAAGAACATTTGAACACCTTGGAAAGTTCTTGGGGCAGCCTATTGATGACATCTTGAGGGATTATTGAAGACATCTTGTTGAGAAACTTTTGCTGTTCTTGAAGACATTGTTTGAGTGATCTGAAATTGGATCCTTAAACTCTCTTAAAGCTACCCGAACTCTATAAAAGCTCATATTGGAGTTTAAAGTCTTATGAATGTTGAAACCTATTAGAAATAACCAATGTTCCACCAAGGTTCCGGGACGAGGGGGCGAGGGAGCGAGGGGGTGCAGGAGCGGCCTATGCAAAAGCTCCCTACCATTTTTTAGGAAACGTGGGGGAGCGTCAGGGTCTTAAAAATTTATAAATATAAAATATAATTTATTAATTGAGTCCACTATGACAATTTGGTTTGAATTGAAAAGCTGCAAAGCATGATCATTGATATGAATATCATTTGACATTATCCAAATTTATAATATCATATAAATAATAAATTTAAAATTCTAATTCAGCTTGGTCAAATTCTAATTTAGATTTTGGTCAGACGGAGGGAGAGCTTCAGCTTGATAAGGTAGCCACTAAATTCTGTGAAAAGGTAAATGAACAGATCAGGAACACTGCATTGGCAGTAGAAGGGGCAACTACAATGGGTTGTCCAGCTGTATTGGATCCAACAGCTAGAAAGTTTGTTATATTATATATAATATAGACAGTACACCATATGCTGAAAGAAGAGTTTTAGTTCTAGGAGAGATGAGAAGAAGATCACATGAAAGAGTTTCTAATAGTTTACTAACAAATGACATTGACTGTAGGATGACCATCTGCGAACCAGCTTGGGTGACCAACGATGGCATGGATAATTTGTCTACCTTATTAGAGCAATTCCATGCAGTTCAAACTTCAAACTAGCAGCGTATTTCAGGGGTGAAAATAATTTTTAGACCTGAGAATTCACGCTGAGCAACTGTGCTTTGTGTAAATTTTGTAACTGTATAAATTCATATATAACGACAGTTCCTGAGATTTCTTGCTGCCCATAGTATTTTGTCATGCTTGTAGTAAATGCATGTTAGTTTATAGTCCACCCAATTATTTCCCACATGACATAGGTGCTGCTTCCATAGTTTGTATGTCAAATGTCATGCAAATTAAAAACACAAACTGAATGTCTCATATTCTTTGCCTGTCAACTCCAGTTATCTCCCCACTGTAATCCAGCCATCACTTGAGAAAAAAAGGAGAAGTTTTAAAAGGGAATATTCATGTACGTGCTATATGGTCCAACAAATTTCCATGACACTGACCCTCTAAAATAACACTTGTTGAAACCAAAAGACAACACAAGACGTTATCCCCATACAGAACATGAGTAGCTTTGTACCACTTTAGGTCTATTAAATCATAAACTATAAGCAAGGCCATTTTTTTGGGAGCGTGGGGAAACGTCCCCTCAAGGAAGGGAAACGTTTCCCTGGCAAGTCCCCCTGAGTTTCCTCCATTTTGGGAGCGTGGGGAAACGTCCCCTACTCGTCCCCAAGTCCCCGGAGCGCGGGGGAGCGAGGAAACTAGACCCCTAGGGGGGGGGGGGCGAGTCCCCGTGGAACACTGGAAATAACCTTTGAACAACGACAATTTGCAGCCAGCACAGATATACGAGGACCTTCGGTCAAAGCGCATTGACCGGTGGCCCGTGGGGACTGTGTATGGCACAAAAATGGCAGTTAGGAGGCTCAGACAAGAAAAAGAAAACGGAGGTTGTTTCTAATGCGCAATTAGCAAAGCACTAATTGCGCATCGCTGGGCAAAACCCCTTGAGAAGAAAAAGCCCTGAGCGCACGGTCACAAGGAAAACCCGAAAACTGTGGGAAAAGCACTGAAATGACAGGCGGGTCCTGCGCTCCAAAACCGGCGGAATATCGAAAGCGTTTTGGACAGTAAGCGGAATTGTCAGAGGACCCAGCAATGCCATACAGTAATTGATGCGTGTCCGGTGGATGAGAGAGAAAACTTCTCTCATTGCGGGCTAACGTCCGAGCAAGTCAACCGCGCGATAATAGCGATAACTGTAGAATCCGAAGGCTCTAGATCTAACGATGGAGATTGCGCCCGATGGAAACTGGATTCGATGGAGAAAATAAGCTTCGGCAAATAAAGGTTGAAGTGCGATTGGACCGCTGAGTTGGTGGATGAATCATTTCACAATGTAATTGAAGTAACGAACCGTTTGAGGAAGAACTGGCTCAGCTCGTGAGGAGACAAGTGGCCACCTCTCTATGAAGCGTTACAGTGATGATGGCGCAGAGCAGGGAATACTAACACAGAGGCTGGCGATCCGAAGAGCTGGGAGAGGAAACAAACAGTCGGGGAACAGAATGGTTCTAAGAGGCACGAACAGACAGAGAGTAGAAAAAAGGGAGAAAAAAAGCAAACAGCGAGAAGACATTGAATGCACCGAGAATCTGGGGAGTCACTCAGAGATTGAGTGGAAAAGCCAGAGAGCTCAATTGACAGCAACATATTGTTGTTGGTGTCGCTTGGAGGTCGAGCGATTCACAGAGGCATGCAAAGGCCGAGCGAAAGAGCTTAGGAAAGCCAGAGCAGAGAGCCGCAAGCCGCAGCCAGAGCGAGCGCCAGAAGCAAGAGCTGAGAGCCAAAACCAGAGCTGGAGCCACAGAGCCAGAGCCAGAGTCAGAGCCACAGCCAAAGCTAGAAAGCCGAAGAGCTCCAAGAGCCAAGGGATAAGATGGTGTTTTGAGCCCAATGTTCCTGTATAAAACATTGGAGTTAAGTGTAGGCACTTGTAAAAGAACTATTGCCATAATCCTAGAGAGCCTAATCGAGTTGATTAGAGCTCAAGGAGATGTAGCCCAAGATATCAGGGTGAACTCCATATTATACTGTTGCCTTATGTGTTTGTTTTTACTGCTGCTTTAACTACTGTTATATGCATTTGTGTATCAGTTTAAGTACCTTCCCATATTAGCACAAACAATAGATTTCAAAGTAAATAATCAGATTTAAACAAATACAAGCATACACCCATATTGTCAAGCATTTCTTATTTCCGCATTGGTTAAATCAAATAGACTTGGGAAAATTTAAAGCTTTGGAAGTGGGAGAGGTTCTTGTAAGTTAGACAAAAAGCCTAAGAGCCCCATTTTCAGATAAGGTGGTATTGGAGCTTAAGATTGATTAACCCCACCTTCAAAAAAGGTTGGAACATAATGCTTGATTGATAGGGAAAATATTGCTTGTCTAAAAGGTGTTTTGATAGTCAAGGATTGATTGCCTCATTGATTGTATGCTTGGTTGCAGATTGACTATTGTTTGAGTTTGTAGAGGTGAAGGAAAAGCTATTGATAGCTCAGTCCAGGAAGGACAAGAAGGAAGAAGGGTTGAAGACATTCTTCTATCCCAATGGACCTCAGGGAAGTCCTTGAAGCACAAAAGGTTATTGCAAGAGGTTACTGGATAAGCTCCTTAATAGTCTTGTTTGAAGTTCTTTTGTGCATTTTGAAAATGACAAGTTCTACAAGTGAGTTCTCAAATTCTTCTTGCTCTCGAAGTTCCTTTAATGGAGACATGAAGCAAGATTTGTCCACCATGCTGGATATGGTGAGAGAAATGTATGAGGATGGAAGGAAGAGCAACATACTTGGAGAGCTGTTGAATTTCGTGGAGGAAGAGAAGCAAATGCTTTCTGACAAATTGTAGGAAATGGAGAGGCAACTTCATATTGCGAGTATGAACCTGAAAAGGATGCATGAGTTGGAGTCACAACTCTTTGTTGCAAAAGAAGCTTTGACCAAGTATCAGCTTGAAGAAGAGGTAAACTATTCCTGTTTGTCTTCAAATTCTTCTAAGAATGCTTATATTGGTTCTTTTGAAAAACATACCAGAGGCATAGGTTCCAAGCTAATGTCGAAGATGGCTATGAAGGAAAAGGATTGGGCAAACATGCACAAGGTATTGTTGAGCCAATAATGGTTGAGGAAAGGGCTAAGTATTTGGGTCTTGGCTATGGATAGTGTTATGGAGAGAGTTCCAAAGTTGCCATGAAGTCCATTGAAACAGTTCCAAAAAGGAGTTTCATTGCAGGTCCTCTACTTCAGAAGTGTGAGGATTGTGTTTAGGAGGAATGCAATACCTTGAAACATCATTCGGATGATGCAGGTGTTCAGAAGCACACACTTGAACCAGAGAGTTGTGGAAACTCTGACATCCTTGAAGAAAGTGATGGTGTTTCAAAGGGAGCCACTTCTTATTTGTTTCACCTCTTCATGAAGGCAATAAAGGTGAAAGAGGCAGGTATAAATCTGGTTCTAAACACATTCCTTTTGATTTTGTAAAGCATGGAAAAAGAATTGCATGTTTGTTTTGTAGTTTGGATAACCATTATGTTTGTAGATGTTGGAAGAGGATGGCCACATATAGGAAAGTTTTGAAGGAGAGAAGCAAGCAGCCAAAGGTCCACAGGACAAGGCAAATCATGCTATCAAAAGGATGCACGTGTGTTGCACTTACTGCCATAAGCAATGGCATCTTGCCAAAAGGCGTTGGAATTTGAATCCAACACTGCTTCCACCAAGGCTGAAGGAGAAGGTGGAAAAAGAAAATGGCAGGGATGGAAATAAAGATTCCAAGATCGATGTAGTTCAGGATGATTCACATATTGATGCTGATGTGCAAACAAAGGAGGGACCTTTGAAATGGATTGGTAAGAAATGGTTAGAATTGTTGCCCAATTAAGGCTGCATGTCTAGTGATGCAATTGTATGCATTTCTTTGTAGAATAAATGCAAGTTGCAGAATCTTACCAAAATGGTAAATAGAAAGAAGTTCAGTAGGAAACTCACTTTATTCCTACAACAATATGTTCATTTCAGCTTCGAAAGTACAGTGTACTTAAGCGAAAGTTGAAAGATGGAATGCATGCCTGAGCATGAGATGCATGTGATGCTAGCTTGGGAGAAGTTAACTTGGTTCCTAAAATGGAGATAAGGATGAAGTGTTTCATCTTTTGGAAAAGAGTCCTAAAGGTCCTTTTCCTACATGCTCGACTTGAAGAGTCGTTTGTTGTAAAGGCATGTTTTATTGGCTTGTCATTTGTATGCAGATGTAAGACATGGAAGGGTTCACAAGATGTGAAATCTGTTTCTTTGTTGAAGCAGGGGCTAGCCCATGCAGTTGTTCTCTGTATGCGTGCTGTTGTTGGCAGCTTCTCAAACAGGTACAAATGAAAGTTTTGTGGAGCAGATGTACTTCACATTTGTTTGAGCCACCTTGGATCAAGGATCAAGGCCAAAAAGCTCAAACTACCTTCTGTAAACTTCACAGCAGAAGTTCTGCATGAAGGCAAGGAGGAAAACCGTTCTTCCCGAGATGACCAACCCATCCAAGAAGGGAAGTCGTTAGAGATTTTGGCTCAGAGGCACTATGTAAAGGCAAGTGTAGGGAGGCTGAAAGAAGAGGGTGTTGTTACTCTCATTTACTGCTCAGATCAATATATTAGTCTTTTGGTGGACCAAAAGTTCTTTTAGTGGGAAGCGTGATCCGAAATTGGATCCTTAAACTCTCTTAAAGCTACCCGAACTTTGTAAAAGCTCATACCGGAGTTTAAAGTCTTATGGATGTCGAAGCCTATTAGAAATAACCTTTGAACAACGACAATTTGCAGCCAACACAGAGCAATGAGGACCTTCGGTCAAAGTGCATTGACTGGTGGCCCGTGGGGACTATGCATGGCGCAAAAATGGCAGTTAGGAGGCTCAAACCAGAAAACGGAGGTTGTTTTTGATGCGCAAAGCACTAATCGCACATCGCTGGGCAAAACCCCTTGAGAAGGAAAAGCCCCGAGCGCATAGTCACAAAGAGACCCCGAAAACCATGGGAAAAGCGCTGAAACGACAGGCGGGTCCCGCGCTCCAAAATCGGCAGAATATCAAAAGCGTTTTGGGTGGTAAGTGGAATCGTCAGAGGACCCAGTGATGCCATACAGTGATTGATGCGTGTCCGGCGGATTAGAGAGGAAACCGCTCTCATCGCGGGCTAACGTCTGAGCAAGTCAACTGCGTGATAAGAGCGATAACTGTAGGATCTGGAGGCCCCAGATCTAATGGCGGTGATTGCACCCGATGGGAAACCGGATTCGACGGAGAAAATAAGCTTCAGCACATAAAGGTTGAAGTCCAATTGGACCACTGAGTTGGCGGATGAATCATTTCACAGAGTAACCGAAGTAACGAACCGTTTGAGGAAGAGTTGGCTCAGCTCGTGAGGAGACAAGTGGCCAACTCTCTGTGAAGTGTTACAGTGATGATGACGCAGAGCAAGGAATTCCAGCGCAGAGGCAGGTGATCCTAAGAGCTGGGAGAGGAAACAAACAGTTAGGGAACATAATGGTTCTAAGATCCACGAACAAACAGAGAGTAGAAAAAAAGGGAGAAAAAAAAACAATCGGCGAGAACACGCTGAATGTGCAGAGAGTTTGAGGAGTCACTGGGAGGTCAAGTGGAAAAGCCAGAGAGCTCAATTGATAGCAGCATATTGTTGTTGGAGTCGCTTTGAGGTCGAGCGATTTACAGAGGCATGCAAAGGCCGAGTGAAAGAGCTTAGGAAAGCCAGAGAAGAGAGCCACAAGCCACAACTAGAGATCAGAGCCAGAGTCAAAGGAACAACCAGGGCAAGAGCTAGAGCTAGAAAGCCGAAGAGCTCCAAGAGCCAAGGGAATAGATAGTGTTCTGAGCCCAATGTTCCTGTATAAAAAATTGGAGTTAAGTGTAGGCACTTGTAAAAGAACTATTGCCATAATCCCAAAGAGCCTAATCGAGTTGATTAGAGCTCAAGGAGATGTAGCCCAAATATTAGGGCGAACTCCATATTATACTGTTGCCTTATGTGTTTGTTTTTACTGTTGCTTTAACTACTGTTATATGCATTTGTGTATCAGTTTAAGTACCTTCCCATATCAGCACAAACAACAAATTTCAAAGTAAATAATCAGCTGAAAACAAATACAAGCATACACCCATGTTGTCAAG
Source organism: Pinus taeda (assembly GCA_000404065.3). Lineage (NCBI taxonomy): Eukaryota > Viridiplantae > Streptophyta > Pinopsida > Pinales > Pinaceae > Pinus > Pinus taeda. The sequence continues at coordinate 254,880 of APFE031280823.1, read as the reverse complement.
CATTTCTTATTTCCACATTGGTTAAATCAAATAGACTTGGGAAAATTTAAAGCTTTGGAAGTGGGAGAGGTTCTTGTAAGTTAGACAAGAAGCCTAAGAACTCCATTTTCAGATCATGGAGTCCATGATGCATTGTTGAAGCCATCATGAGGTGAATTGGAGAAATTGTTTGGGTATGATGAAGAGCAGTGATGACACCTTCTAAGGAGACAAGGTTGTCATTGATGATGTGACGTAGTGAAGGGATAGTTGAGGATTGACAGGGCTTGTTGAAGAAGACATTGGGAGTCTTAGACTATAACCAAATACATCTTGATGAAGTAAAGTGAGGGTTGGAGCCTCGAAAAGACAAGGTTGGTGCCTTGGAAGATAGGGTTGGAGCCCTAGAAGATTGGAGTCCTCAAGAAACCAGGTCAGAGCCTGAACCAGATATAAGGTTGGAGTCCTTGGGGTTGGTGCCTTAGAATTGACAAGGTTGGAGCCTTAGAAGTCCAAGTTGGTGCTTGGAAAATACAGGTTGGAGCCTGGGAGATTGAAGATCGATGTCTTCATCTAGGGTTGGAGCCCTACATATATTGTACTTAATTTATTGAAGAAATTAATAAAAGCATTTATTCTTATTGTTCATTTTTTGTTCTAAATATTAGTGATCTAATTGGTAAAAGTAACAATTGAAAAGGAATACTAATTCACACCCCCCCCCGCGCCCCCCCCATCCCCCCTCTCAGTATTTCTATAAACATGGGAAAGAAGTTGAAATATTGAACTATAGTTTCTTGCAAAATGCTTCCGTTGTTATAAGAATTTGATATGGCTAACTTTATGCTTCTATAATTTTGGTTGTACTTCTAATCTAAGTTGTGCAGGTACATCATCTTCAAGTTGGTAAAGATGATTGTAATTAAAGTTGATGTGATAAGCATGATATATGAATGACTCTGATAAGAAGGATGAGAGCCATGAAAGATTCTTTGACGTTGTAAAGAAGAAGTTGATCTCCCTAAGTTAAGAGGGAACCTGGATAGAAGAAATCTCCTTGAGTTAAGAGGGAACCTCGATAAAGGAAATCTCCTTGGTTCAGAAGGAGAGCATATTTTTGATTAGAGAATGAAGGATATATTGATGTATGTGAAGTAGGAAAGGAAATTGTATGATTAAGGAATCTTCTGCCAAAGATTCGATTGATAGTGCTATTATGTTGAGAAGCAACATCTGTTGTCTGAAAGACCTCGAAGGTTTGTGTTTGTTTATGAATACATGCAAGTATATTATTGATTGGGGTTGTGTTTGTACAAGTAAATCTCTTGAAGGTTTTGATAGCATGTTGGTTATCGATCAATTTGATCGGGAGAGATTTGTTGTCCTTGATCTGTTGGATCAAGGAGGGTTGAGGCTTTGTGAGTGAAGCATTGCGGGGAAGGACATCTAGCCAGCACATTGTGTTGATGTCTAGGTCCCAATGTTGGAAAGGTGGCATTGGTCATTGAGCTCTGACGCGCACCTGGATTTCTAGGTTGATGGTTAGCAAGTAAGCCTGATGGTACCTAGAGAGGCTGAAAGCTTGAGTCCATCTTAGTCCCACCCAGATAGATTGACTTGGTCAGGAATCTAGTCTGTGGCATTGTAGTGCCTAAATCAAGAGGCCAATGGATAGATTGCCCTAGTCAGGAATCTAGTCCGTGGCATTGCGGCGCCTAAATTGTTGAGAGACCAATGGATAGATTGCCCTAGTCAGGAATCTAGACCATGGCATTGCGGTGCCTAAACTTCTTCATAGACGATGTGGTTTGAGATCTTCCATGTACCTCCTTGGTTAAATGTAAATATGAATACCTCCCTAATGAAGAGGGAGTGTTGGAAAATGTAACTAGGTTCATTCTTCATAATTATACTTAAGTCAAAATGTAATATATTTGTCAAAATAATTTTAATATTATTGAAATTGACTTATTAAAGCATGGGTTTCACGCTTGGGTCAAATATCTTAGGTCAAGCCTCCATTGAAGGCCTTAGGTAAATTGTCAAAGTCAAATTTTTGTTTGAAGATCCCTCCATCAAGGTCTCCTTGTCAACTTCAAAGGAATCCTCATCAAGTCTGCGACCCTCAAAGGGTTTTCCCATTTTAGGGTTGCATCCCATGTTGATAAGCTCTTATACTTTTAGATATGTACATGTGGCATAGCCACTAGTATTTTATCACTTGTTTGACATGTACACTGAGTTAGATCAATATTGTTAGTTTATTCATTCCTAGATTACATCTAGGATTTTTTCCTAATTATTATTATTTTATTTTGAGGAGGTCTGAGCTTCAAAACTAGATATGAAGAAGCCTCTCCCACTTGTTATGGTTGTTGGAAGTTTGGGTATTGAAACCCTTGAGACTCATGTTGAGGAAATTGTATTAAAATTATTGAATGGTTGAATAAAGTGGTTTGTGGATGAGGAGATATTCTATGTATTGATTCCCTTTTCTTGCTGAAATGCCTGTCTCCAAAACCTTTCATGCAATGCCCATTGTTTCCAAGGCAAGCTCATCATGCTGCTTAATGTTCCTAGGTTAGGCTTCTTGTTTTCATAAGTCGACTCATTGTTTCAATCAAGCTTATTATGTGTTTTCATTGGCTCATTGTTTATGCAAAAGTGAGGTTCAGACCTTTCCATGTGGTGTTGATTCCGAAGTATGGGTAGGAAAAAACATCTTCTTCCTACTACTTAGCAGTAGGACCTGGTTTTGAGGGAGCTGCTTCATTGGGTTGGTGGGGAAAGTGGTTCAAGCATGATAGTATTGGATGTGGAAATGTCATAGTAGGTGGAGACCTAAATTTCACTATGAAGAAAAGAGAGACTTGGGGAAGGAGTGCTAGACCCACCTCTCCTGTGATGTGTAGCCTGTCAAGTTGATTCCCACTCGGAGGAAAAATAGATTGATATATGATGATTTCAGAAAAGATTGATAGTGTCTTTGTGTCCAATAGGATATTGTCAGAGGTGGCCAAAGTAAGATGATGGGTTTGCCCAAGGGGAATATCAAAGCAATCTCCAATCTTTCTCTAAATAGAGAGTTACGACCTAAAACCCCCAAGCCCTTTCAAGTTTAATCATAACTGATTGCACGATGAAAACTACAAGGTGATAGTAATAAGGAATGAGAGCACATCAATGCTAGAAAAGATGAATCTGACATGTATTGATTCACATAATCTGTAAAGAAGATAAAAAATGTCACTAATTGGATGAAAGAGACAAAATAGCTCCAACAAGGATTTGCATGCTATGGAGAATCACATCAGACAGATATCTGAGCAAAATGCTAGTGGTCATTTTCATGAAGATCTGTTAACCATCAAGAAGCTACGGGACTCAATGAGGGCTCTACTAAATTGGCAAAGTGCCCATTGGAGACTCAAAATTAGGGCTTTATGGATTGAAAATGGACATGACAATACTCGCTTCTTTCATAAAGATGCCAACATGAGGAAGTTCATGACCACTATCTGAGATATTCAAAATGTAGAAGGGGCCAGAATAAAGAATCTTTAATAAATATTTGTGGGAGGCCAAGGATAAGTTGGATGAGTCGCCACTTGCCTGACAAAGGAGTGCAAGTTTGGCACAACTCATTTTCAATCTCTCTGCAAGGAGCTAGAAATGGCCAATATTGCAGAGATAGTGGAAATTTCATCATTTTCTCCAAGGGTTGTAGAGGACATTCAAAGGGAACATCTGATGGACCCTCTGACAAAGGGTGAGTTAAAAGATATTGTTTACTCATTTCAGCAAGACAATTGTCTAATTCCTGATGGTTGGCCCATTGAATTTTATATAGGTTTTTATTGGCATATAGAGGGGGTTCTGTTGGCTATTGTTTTGGAATCTGGGAGATTTTCACATGTTGCCCCTTCATTTTTATCCTTCCATCTCTTGGCATTTAGGAACAATGCGGACACTGCAACATTCCAATTATCAGTAGTTGTAAATTTTAGTTCCATGAACCTACACTTTTGGTATTTGAGGACATTAATAAAATAGGCCATCTTATATGTTGTTAACCAAGTTCCCACAACAGCTTGTCTGTTTTGTGCCTTGTGATTTTCCTTTATCTTGGTGTAATACAAGGCCATTTAGCATGGAATAAACTTGCTGCATTCCACTGGGTGTACTTATTTTTTCCTTTAATAGCTAATATGTGATCCTGAGTTTTTTGCTGTTTTGTACTTGTGCAGTGAGGGAAGGAAGCGAAATTGGGCCTTTCCAACATTGATAGAGTCTAATCAAAATTCATCAGTAAGTGTGGTCTTGGACATAGTGTGGGACTGATCCTAAATTTCATTGTTTAGAGTCGGATTGTACTCAGAAAAGCAAATGAGGTCTTGAGGTTAAAATTTTGTTATTGCAATGCAGCCTGAGTCATAAGCTGTCCTTTTTATATGCAGATCAGTGTACTGTATTTTTAGGTTCCAGACATTGCTTGTTGACATGGTGGATCCATAAATTTTGAAGTCAAAGTTGATGTATAAATCCATAGTCTGTTATTGAATGCTATGAGTAAATAAGCTATAAAATGATTGTTGACTCTGTTAGGTAGTTGTTTATTTACTGAATATGTAAAAAAACATCTAAATTTTGGATCATGAGAATTTGTTTTTTGGACTCTCATTGGCTTCTATTAAAATCCTAATGCCTTGCAAAATTCAAAATTTGCAGGGAGAAAAATCAGGGAAAGTGGGAAGTCAGTTAGAAATTGTAGGTTTAGTGCCATACTGGATCAACATATTACAAGAACGAGCTATTCAGAATACGATTCAAATGCGGTCACTGTTTCTTCTTACTGGTCCAAATGGTGGTGGAAAGTCCAGTTTACTTAGATCCATTGGTGCAACAGCATTGCTCGGCATTTGTGGATTGATGGTCCCTGCAGAAATTGCTACTATCCCGACCTTTGATTCCATCCTTCTTCATATGGGTTCATATGACAGCCCAGCAGATGGAAAAAGCTCGTTCCAGGTATCATATTTCATCAAATTAATGTCATTGTGCATCTTTCATCTTTCTTTGGATTGAGATAATACGTTTCCTGATAAGGTCATTCTGTGACAACCATTATATTGGTTGTTGTTAAATGCGTTTGGGATGGAAAACTAAAAAAGAAATCAAACTTGTTCTCTATGCCCTAACTTGAACACTTCCTAATGATAAATGAACTCAAATAATATTAGAAATGACTATTTATTTTCACCTGGGATGGCTTTTTACCTTTCCGGGATGACCATTCACCTTACTCCTCATGGAAATGAAGAGCTTTAAAGAATGCCAATGGATGTGACTTTCATCTTATTTTTTATCCGTTACATGTTTGCCTTGTTTTCCAGCAGAGGTTTAGTCTTAAAAAATATTTCAATAGAGTTTAACTCTTAAGATTAGAGGTCAACTTATGCATACAAATCAGCTGGAAAAATGATTGACCTGTTTATAGGGACATTGTAAATTTGAGGTTGTAAAACCATCGTAGTTTAAAAACCTTTAAAAAAGTCTGCAAAAAATTTGATACCATACACAATTGCATACTTTTTAAATTGTGGTTTTCACATAATAAACTGAATATGTTTGTTCATTTTCTTGTCTACATTTCCTGCACATTCCAACTTTTGGATGATAAGCTTTGTTAGATCAATGGGAATAGGAGTCAAGTGGATTGAGGCTATAGCATATATGGGATCTCTTCCTGCAAAATTCAGCAAGCCTTGGAGAGGGGTACCCTACAAGGCTAAAACTAGGCCAAGTGACAACAACGGGGTGATGGCCCACTATCAACATAGCCAAAACCCCCTGTTCTTTATGGATTTTCACCAATGGGAGGAGTCTCGGTATTTGACAAGGTCACCTAAGATAGATATTCAAGTGTTAGGGTACAAGGTGACTCAAATGGGCACTCTACAAGAAAGACACAACAATGGCTCAAGGCTCCGATTGGATGCAATTCACTTTCTATATAAAGACCTAAGGAGGGCTATTTATGACCTAGGGCTTGATTAATTGGTTGAGTGGTGGAGAGACCCAGAGCCAAGATGCAAGGAAAGGGTTTCCAATAGCGATTTTCAATGAAACTAAGGTGCATGAAACCCTCAAACAAGCCTCTAAGTTGATAGAATACAAACCAGAGTTTTACCCTAGGGCTACAAACTAGGGCAAAGAAATTTATGGATAAGATTGAATTGGATGCCCACCAAAAAGAGAGATTTTGTGGCAAATATCCGCTTCTTGATGTTTAGGCTTCTCAATCCCCAAAATATTCCTTACCTAGGGATTCACACTAAGCCCTAGTTCATGAGCTTATCCTTGAAGAGGCCAAAATTAGAGAGAGAAGAATTTATGGAATAAAATAGTGTTTGATCACCATCCAAGTAGAGTTGTCCCTTGTTTGATCACATAACCAATCTCAATCGCAAGTGACACAAATAAATTCTGCCCAATCAATGTTTCTCCTCTAATAACTTGGAACCTACTTAAGCTCCTATGCTAGGGTAAAATGGCCCAACTAAAGAAAATACAATTACAATGTACCTTGGTTCTAATCTAGTAGATTAGGCCCTAGATCTTTCCTCGATATCCTTGGTTGATTCAGATCTCCTATGCTACAGCCTTGAACCATCCTCGGACACGACAAACTAGAGTGGAAGTACTTCTCCACTCACCACTGAGACACCTCTTTCAATGTGCTACTGTATGGTGTGTCTTTCTCCTCTCGTTAGTCTTTCTTTTATAAGTTTACATTGATTAAAATCCCTAGCCCTAATCTCCAAGGTGATTGATGACTAGGATTAGATCTCGCCTCACTTGAGATTAACGATTGAGGTTAAAACATAATCACTAAAATAAATTACTTTACTTTTACTAAGTTTCTTTAGCTCAATAGCCAACCAATTAATTATGTGCTTTTTCTAAGCTGGATTTAAGCTAAGTTACAATAGCAACTTACTCACACTTGAGACATTTGCATTCCTAGACACTTAAGCTTGTGCAAACATACCTGCTTGAGGTACAAACATCAACATTTATGAGGCTCGCTTTGAATAAAGATGAACTTAAAAAGTGAGTAAATAATAAAGAAATATTTCAGGAAGCATTGTGCCCTGCCCAGTGCCTACAATGCTAAATGGGTTGGAGATAGATGATGGCAAGGGATGTCACATAGATAGTGAAAGGAGGAGGCAAGTGTCATAGGTGACTACTAAGTTGATGATCCAAACAAGAAATGCTCCAAGTGGCAAGCTCCATGACATTGTGAGGTTTGTTAGCAATGTTGGCATTGATGTCAAATAGTCATATGCATTAATCATGCTAATGATTTATATTAATGTTAAGGATGTGTGTGGAAGAGTTTTCTTGATGTTTATGAGGTGATTTACTTGTTAAGGTTGATTTTGTTGATTGCTTGATATGCAAAGATTGATCAAAGTGATGTGCAAGAAAAGGTTGGTTAACTGATGTGATGTGCAAAGGCTTTGATGATTAATAGTTGATGATTACATTGATGATTGATTTGTTGTTTATCCTTCAAACAAAATGAAGACATAATGGCACATGAGAGCTAAAGAACAATGCTTAGAGAAATTGATATTTTCATTAGATATTATATGTTGAATTTACATCTGAAATCCATATAGTGCAATCATTTTTGTTGGCTTATATTATTTCAAATTTTCTTAATATTACAAAACTCTTGAATTGAATTTCAGATTTGGAAATGAATAGGCCGATTGGGAACAACTCTAGAAGACCAAGTGATAACTCTCCATTTCGAATTCTTGCATGGAATACAAACAGGGAACAACTCTTTTTATATAAAAAATGTCATCTTGAATGAAAGTGAAGTTTTGTGACTTCATCATTTTGTATGAGAGAGCTTATGAACATCTTGATAAGGAGAGAAGCAAAGAGTAGCAGAAAACAAGCATATTTGAAGAAGAGAAGTAGAAAGGATAAGCAACAGAAAAGAGGACATAAATTTATTTCAAAACAAAGACAAAGACCAAGTAACTATTGATTTTTGGTGGCATCAGATGTGCTTTAAGTCTCAAATTTTGCAAGGAGGCTTAGGCACATGCATTCCAAAAAACCCAGAAAGCGTTTTGGGAAATTCCACCCAGAAACAATTTTATTAAAATAATTAATTATTTCTAATCGGACCCAAAGTCTAAACATAGGAAATTAAAATAATTAAAGGGTATTAATATAAACGGTGGGTCAAACTTCTAGAAGAAGGCGAAGATCAAGTCAATATGATCCTAGGCATTGATTAGAATCTAATCTGGGTCGTTGATTGTTCAACGAGAGGATTATAAGAGAAGGCTTGATGGGCACTTGGAGAACACACATAGAGAGTTTGGAAGTTAGATTTTTGGAAGTAGAGTAGAGGAGTTGCTGGGAGGATTTCGATAGCGATTTGTCGTAGTGAGGGGCATGGATAGTTTGGTTGGAGTATATTCTCCAGGACCTAGGATACGCAACGGAGAGGCAGAGAGACACGAGGAGGATGCAATGTAGACCCAAGAGGGGTTGACGTTAGGCCAGAAGAGCCCACGTAGAGCTTGACGCTGAGCCAGGAGGGTTCACGCAGAAGTTGTGTAGTCTTCAATGCAGAAGTCCGAGTTTGTTGAGGGAGCTGACATTTTCGAGCCTAGAGGGCTGGAAACTGCTCCAGAGGGCAAACGTTTCCCAGTTGAGTTGACGTAGGGCCAACTTACAGGGATAGTTCAGTTGCCAGAACAGTCAGGACTTGTTGGGTAGAGTGAGGCAATCTCACTAAGTTTTTATCCCAATTTATTTCTCTGAAACTGGATTGCCAGAAGGGCATCCAGAGTTGTATTCAGAAACTGCTACTTAATAATATAAAACCCTCCAAGTTACTGCATCGATTTTCCCACATTGGGTTTTTCCAGTGGCATTTGTCCAAAAAATATTGTGTCACTTGTGTGGGATTTTCTCTATTGTTTTGTTCTTGTTTTGGTCAAATTAATTAATTAAGTGAAAGTTGCAGTTATATTAGCTTCGATATGTGATGTAGGAAGCAGTAGATAATTTGTTTTAGTAATTAACAAATACGAGAAGTTTAATCAGTTGTTGCAGTAGTTCATTTGGGTGGGATTCTTGAATTTTCACATGGTATTGGAGCGAGTGCGGGTGAGACAAGAAGAACAGTGCCCGAGAACCCAATGTTAAGCAAAAGAGGGAGATCGAAAAAGCTGCAAGAGGTAACTGTTCGAAACCCCAAAGGGTTTGCGTAGTCCTAGCTGGAGGGCTGATTTTTGAGGAAGGCTCTCTCTGAGTGAGTCGACAGAGAGGAAGGACTCCGAGTTCAAAAATTTTCCGTGGCAAAGGGAGCAACACTGAAGCCTTAGCGCGAGGAGAAGTTGGTAGGATGTAGTCCTTTCTGCAAGACGCCTTGTTGGGCAAAAAGATGTAAGAAGCGAAGAGAAGCGCAGTGAGGGAACTTTTCCTCAGTAAGACTTCCCGCCAAGAAGTTCGTTTTCTTATTGGCTAAGCAACAGCAGTAAGAACCAGAGAGGAGATTTTCGACATTTGTGGCAGAGATGTAAACCAGTGGATTGAGGGATTAGGATAGATTGGCTAGAATGTCATTCCTTCTAGATGAGCATGCCCTCAAGACACATGTTGACAATGTGGTGGCTGTGCCTGCAGATGCAGATCCATTGAAGAAGTATTGAGATGAAATGGCAAAGGCAAAAAGAATTATCCTCGACGGAGTGAAGGGTCATGTTGTCTGTCACATCGTTAGCAAAGGGACTGCTAAGGAGATGTGGGATGTGTTGTCTACACTATATCAGGGATCTTCCGAGCAGCAAAAGATGTACCTGGAGCAAAAGATGAGATATGCTTAGATGCAGAAGGGGGAGTGTGTTGATCCATTCCTCATGAAGCTTCAGGAGACCCGTGATGAGTTATCTGCTATGGGGTTTATAGCTCCAGACCCAGAGTTGGTTAGACTGGCTGTCAATTTTGTCTCAGATGAGTGGCAAGTCTTTGTCTAGAGTATCCTAGGTAGGGAAACTTTGTTGAATTGGGATGAGATGTGGGTAGCTCTCAAACAAGAGGAGCTGAGGAGAGACTTGGTCAAGTGTAAACTTGATGGAAGTTGCAGCAGTGGGTCGAAGCCCAAGGAAGAGGAGGATATTGCAGCCCTTACATCGAAGGGATAGTGGGAGTAGCAGAGACATAAGAAAGATGTCTCGAAGATAAAGTGCTTCAGGTATTGTGAGATGGGTCACTATGCAACTCAATGTCCTCTCCGGAAGAAGGACAAAGATGAGAAGCATGATACGAAGGTTACATTCGCGAAGATCGAGGAGTTCGCCTTCACAGCCGAGATACCTCTGGGAGGGAGGTGGGATGATTTGGAGTTGTAGTTCGAAAGAGATACAAATGGGCAAGATCCTTGAGGAGCCCACCTCTTGGATCAATTGCTTGCTACAGGAGCCCAGATCTGAAGGCTGTGCCCGCGAAGATCGAGGAGGAGGAGTTCGCCATGACAGCCAAGATACCTCCGAGAGGGAGGTGGGATTATTTGGAGTTGTAGTTCGAAAGAGCTACAAATGGGTAGGATCCTTGAGGATCCCACCTCTTGGACCAATTCCTTGCTACAAGAGCCCAGTTCAGAAGTAACATGATGGACTAGTGTCGGATGGTGCCGAGGAGCATCGGAGAGATAGTTCCAGTGACTAGGAGCACCAGAGACTGAACAACGCAGAGCAAAGTTGGCAACAATGCAGATGGCATAGAGCAGAGGTCAGCAGTAGTGTAGAAGATTCAAAGGGTTAGTGTAGAGAGTAGTAGCAATCGGGCTCCAACATTCACACGGTATCATACTGAACACAGTTAGTTCAGTAATTTGGGACGTTTTTCCGTTGCTGATAGAGTAGCAACAACAATTTGCAATGGCAGTTGACAGTGCCAGTGCCAGCAGTAGCACGGATGCAGAGTTTCAGAGGGAGTTGTAGTATGGGTGTAGTGTTGACAGTGGGATGGCCAGCAGCAGTACAGATGCAACATTTGCGCAGTGGTTGGTGGACAACATGTCAAACATCAGCAACACAGAGGATGATGTTATGAAGTCAGTGTAATGCTTCAAACTGAAGGCATTGCTAGAGCACATTCCTCGCTAAGAGGAAGTGTTGATTTCTGGTAGCATCGGTGTGCTCTAAGTCTCAAATTTTGCAGGGAGGCTTAGGCACATGTATTGCAAAGAACCCAGAAAGTGTTTTGGGAAATTCCACCCAGAAATAGTTTTATTAAAATAATTAATTTTTTTAATGGGACCCTAAGTATAAACTTAGGAAATTAAAATAATTAAAGGGTATTAATATAAATTGTTGGTGAAGCTTCTAGAAGAAGGTGAAGATCAAGTCAATATGATCCTAGCCATTGATTAGAATCTAATTTGGGCCATTGATTGATCAACGAGAGGATTATTAGAGAAGGCTTGATGGGAACTTGGAGAACACACGCAGAGAGTTCAGAAGTTCGATTTTTCTGAAGCAAAGTAGAGGAGTTGCCAGGAGAATTTCGATAGTGAGCTATTGCAGTGAGGGGTAGGGATAGGCTGGTTGGAGTATCTTCTGCAGGACCCAGGATACGCAACAGAGAGGGAGAGAGACACCAGGAGGAGGCAGGGAAGACCCAGGAGGGATTGACGATGGGCTAGGAGGGCCAACGCAGAGCTTGACGCTGAGCCAGGAGGGCTCATGCAAAAGTTGTGCAGTCTTTAACGTAGAAGTCCATGTTTGCTAAGGGAGCTAACATTTCTGAGCCTAGAGGGATGGAAACATTTCCAGAGGGAAAACATTTTGGAGATGAGCTGACACAGAGCCTTTTGAGGCTGATGCAGGGCCTATGTAGGGCCAACGCAAAGATAGCTGGGGACAGTTGGTTCAACTGCCGGAACAGTCGGGACTTGCCAAGTAGATTGAGGTAATCTCACTAAGTTTTTTTGCTAGTTTATTTCTTTGTAACTGGATTGCCAGAAGGGCATCCAGAGTTGTATTCAGAAACTACTGCTTAATAATATAAACCTCAGAGTGGTTGCACTGGTTTTCCCACATTGGGTTTTCCTGGGGACATTTGTCCAAAAAATATTATGTTACTTGTGTGGATTTTTCTCTATTGTTCAGTTCTTGTTTGGGAAAATTAATTAATTAAGTGAAGGATGTTGTATTAGCTTCGATATTTGTTGTAGGAAACAATAGATAATTTGTTTCAATAATTAACAAATAGGAGAAGTTTAATCAGTTCTTGTAGTGGTTGGTTCGGGTGGGATTCTTGAATTCTCATAGTAACTAGCAAATCTAACTCGTAATCAGATTGGGGGATTGTAGTCCCGTTTCAAGTTCTGGCTTGATAAAGAACATGTTGTAGCCTGTTGCAGTAGGAGCCTCATGTGGGTTGTAGCTTGCAGAAAATTTGTGGGAGTTGGAGCTTCCTTGAGGTAAAATCCTCTTGTAGGTTGGAACCTACAATGTAATAGGGGAATAAGAGCTTGCCTTCACATCACTTTTAACCAAAAATTTGTGGTTTTCTCCCTTTATGGTTTTCCACTTGTATCTGGTGTCTTCATGTTTTGCTTGTTGAATGTCCCACTTGTGTGAGTGCTTTTAAATTCTGAATATATATACATATGAAAATGTCTGTCTCTGATAATTGTTGGAAATTCAATTGTAATGATGAATTTTTTATCATGATAATTACTTTTGAATGTTTAAACTTTATATATCTTTTTCATTTATCATTTACTTCATCCATTAGATCATCAAGCAATTATACAAGTACAATGCACAAAAAGACAAAAGACACTAGAAGTTAGGCCGGAAGCCAAGGCAAAACCCATAAGGGGAAAACCTAACAATCCTTTGCTTATAGAATCATTGTCAAAGAGAGAAATCCAAGTCATAGACAAACTGACCAATAGAGCAATTTCTAAGTGCCAAGTCAGCCCTCCATTAGATAATGGTTGTCGCTAATTTGTCCACAAAAGCTCTCTGATATACGTCTCAAGGTCTTGGCCCTTTGTCTTAGATTTCTGCCTCAAGACTCGACCCTCTAGCTTTGACAGTTACCTCAGGTTCTCACCTCAAAGATCTACAACTCATTGTCACAGAGGTGATCTATTTGTTGCCTGAAAGATCTCAACTTTGTTGCTTGAGAAATCACATTCTTTCTATTACAAAGAACATATACATGTTGTCACAAAGACCGTATGCTACCACAAAGATTATATACTTGCTGCTTCAAACCATACCTCAAGAGATGCGAATTGTCCTTGCCTCAGATTGGATGTAAAGTGTATTTTTGATGGAGACAAATTTCTTCTATTTATAGTTGTTCGTTCATGCGAAGGGACACGTCCCATGGGCAAGCTGACTTGTCTTTTGGAGGGATGACTTGGCAAATTGGAGGGACAAATAACATTGCCAAAAAATCAAATTTACTTCTTTTACAAGGGTCATGATGAACATGCTAGAAAATAATAACAATGTTTCTTCTTTTTGTTTTTACATAAAATACATATTGATACAAGTATAATGACAATTATGTAGACTAGCCCTAGTTACAATTCCAACACTCCCTCTTAACTAGGGAGGTATTCATAATGACTCATCAGGATATTGTCAAGTTGAAGACTTCTATAAGAAATGATCTAGATTGAGGCTCTCCAACGCTTCTCTGAGGCTTTGCGTCAGCCCTCCCGACCTCTATGTTAGCCTTCTGCTGCTTTATGCTAGCTCTCTGGCCTTCTGCATCACCCACGCAGGCCCTGCTAGCCACTGCGCAATCACTCTGGCCCTCTGCGTGGTTCCTATTGGCTTTGTGTAGCCTCCTCTGCCTCTGCGCTAGTCCTTCGACACTATCTCTGCCTCTCTGTTGTGCACTCACTACACTTTGCTGCAACTCAAATCATTTGTTCGAATTTTCTCAGCAAACCCCGCTCCAGAAACTCGAACTGACTGATCAATCTTGGTGTATCTCCAACTGACCCTCAAGCTTCCGCTTATACTTTTCCTATTGAGTCTTCAACGGCCAAGATTAAATCTCTAATCAATGGCTAAGATTAGATTTGGCTTGATCCATGTCATTTAGAACCTTCTCGCCCAATTTTATATTAATAGCCATTAATATTTTAATTTTCCTAAGTTTAGACTTAGGAACTCCATTAAAAATATTAATTATTTTAATATCTCTCTAACCAGGTGGAATTTCCCCAAACCATTTTTGGGTCTTGAAGATCTCATGTGCTTTAGCCTTTGCACCAATTTTCATGGCTAGAGCACATCCAGTGCTACCCCAAATCAACACACCCTCTTAGCGAGGAATGTGCTCTATTAATGCTCCACCACTGAACATCACTCTGATCATTCGACACTGGTACCTTTGCTGACGCTTGGCCTACTGCTCAACATCCTTTGCACTGCTGCTTCCTGTACTGCTGCCCATGGCTATGCCACTGCCACTGCAACAGTTGCACTGCAACTCCCTCTGCATCTGTGTTGCTGTTGGTCCTTCCTCCCAACACTACATCTGCACTGCAGCGCTCTCTCATCATGTTGCATCGTGCTGCCTATTGCACTACCCCTGCTACTGCTGCACTGCAACTCAGTTACTGAGATGTAAGTAATTGATCTACTCAACTACTGACATCCTTGTCAGGTTAGAAGCCCTCCTGGTGCTGAAGCTCCTTGCTGCTATCCTATGCTCCCACTGTTGCCTCTGAGCTGCTACAACAACTCTGTGTCTCTCGCATTGTTGCAAACACCTTTGTGCCTTTCTGCACTGTTCCAACCACCTCTGTGCCTCTCGCGTTGCTACAACCCTCACTGCGCTGCTACAGATCCCTGCACTCTAGCATTGTTTTGCCACTCCATCCGCGTCTTGCTTCTACCAACATTCATCATCCTGCCACTGTCACTCGAGGCTCCCGTAGCCGAATATAATCCAAGAGTTTGGGTACCTTAAGGATCTTGCCCCTACATCTTTTGTAGTCTTCCTGAATACAACTTGATGTCTCCCCACCTCTTCTCTAGAGGTGCACGAGCACTCATGGCATAGTCGTCATCAATCTTGACTTCTTTCTTCACCATTGTCGAAGCTGCCTTGGAGTTAGAAGGCTCTCCTGTATTCTTCTTCTTGGGACACTAGGTTGCATAATGACTTAGCTCCCCACAATGGAAGCACTTTATCTTGGAGATGTCCTTCTTCTTCCTCTTCCCTTGCCGTCTCGCAGATGCCAAAGCTGCATTCTCCTCCTCTTTCTTGATTCAACCTCCTTTGCTTCTGCTTCCCACCTTGGTCAACTGTTTGATCTCTTCTTGGCGAAGAGCTGCCCACATCTCTTCCCATCCTGGAAGAGTCACTTTGCCCAAAATGCTTTGGACGAATGTCTCCCACTGCTCGAAGACTACGTTCAAAGCGGTCCTCACCATGAACTCCTGATAAGGCATGGCCCCTATGGAAGTCAGTTGGTCCTGAATCTCCTACAACCTACTAAGGTATAGATCTATCTGCTCCCCCTTCTGCATCTGATACGACCACAATTGATTCTCTAGTAGCATCTTCCTCTGCATGGAAGTGCCTTGATACAATGTCATCAAGGTACCCCACATCTCCTTTGCTGTGTTCTTTTCAGCAATATGTTGAACTACATGATCCTTGACCCCATCAAGGATTATGCTCTTTGCCATGGCCATTGCATCCTCATACTTTTCGTTATCAGCTGGATCGACTGGGATAGCCACGGTTCTCAAGGTGAAGGCCTTGATGCAATGTCTATCCAGAACAGATAGGATCCTGGCCTTCCAAATGACAAAGTTGGATGCTCTGTCCAACCTGTTAGGAAACCAGCTCACAAAAAGATAGAACATATAGATCAACGCCTTAGAATTCAGCCTTTTCGAGGGGGCAACCTCCTTTACATTACATAGATGAACAATTCTTGGATGATACAAATGACAAGACCTCCTTTCTATATATAGAAGTTTAAGGGGTCATAATATAATCAGAGCCGACATAACAATAATAATGTAAGGGCACAATAATAACTATAGTGGGCTTCTATGGGGGCACAATAGTAACAATATGGGGACTACATGGGTACAACAATATAATAGGGGGTTGTAATAATAACAATAAGGGGTTACACTAGTAGTATAGGGGCCTAACATGCCCCTCTCCTTCAAAAAGTGTTGTCCTCAACGCTTGAGTATTTCTTGATGCTTATGTATAAAATTCTTGTCCTCCCATGGGGAATCTTCAGCAGGTAAGTTCTTCCACTTGATGAGATACTCTGAAATTGATTGATTTTGTAGCTGTCGGGTTCTTGTTTATGTGACTGCTCCAGTTTCCAATATGATTTTTCCTTCCTCTTCAAGTTCTGGCAATATCTTTTGAATTTGGATCTTCTGCAACTTTTGAATGAGTGGCCACACTTCTTCGTCCTTCTTCCATTCATCCCTTGCTTCGTTTATCCAATCTGGTTGGATAATATAAATAGCACAAAACAATGCTTCCACTTCCTCATCCTTTCTTGAGAGTGCATCTGCAACAAAATTTTGCTTCCCTTTTCTATAGATGATGGCAAAGTCATAACCCAACATATTTGTGACCCATTTTTTCTGTTCTTCTAAAGATAATATTTGTTCTTAAAAGTATTTAAGACTATCATGATCCATTTTTACCTTGAAGTGTCTTCCCATTGGGTAAGGTCACCATTTCTTAAGTGCATGTAGTATTGCCAAGATTTCCTTCTCATAAATAGTTTGCTTGAGATGTAGCCGTAAAAATACCCAATCACCTACATCAAAACATTTTTCACCTACATCAATCCTTCTATCTTGATAGTTTGAGGAGTGGTAATTCCGGCCAATTCATTACAACATATGGTTGGATTCATTTCTTCTTTATCGATGTGATCTTTCACTTCTTGAACCTTTTTCTTCTTGATATGTCTTTCTATCTTGAGAGTTTGAGGAGTGGTAATTCTTGCCAATGCTTTACAAGATATGGTTGGATTCATTTTTTCTTTCTCTGGAGTTGGTTCCTGGTGTATATCCCATTCTTTTTATATTTCTTGATCCTTTTCTTCCTCCTCTTCATAATCTATGTAAAATAATTTCTTCTCAGCACACTTATGATCTTTAGTGCATTTGCTATCACAATTGTAACAAAGCCCTTTTTCTCTTTTTTTCTTCCAATTGTTGTGGTGTCACCCTTGTAGGTTGTGAATGGCTAGGAGAAACAATACTTCCATGTTTATAGTTGTGAGGGGTAGAATTCCTTGTTTCCATAATTTTGCTTTCCGCTTTTCTTGCCAACCTAAATGCCTTCTCCAATGAATAAGGTTCCCAAAGACGAACCTCATGTTGAATGTTATCCTTTAAAGTCCCTATGGAGACATCAGTCCTCTGCTTCTTTGGTATATCATTTTCCCTTATATTCAATTTTTGAAAGTCCTCAATGTGCTCTGCCATTGAACACTTCTGTTTGAGATTTATCAATTGGCTAAAGAAGGTGTTTCTCTTTGTATCCTCATAATGTGCTATCATTTCCTCTGTGAAAATTGACCACGTGACAAGTGGTTTATGAGAACAAAGTCCTTTATACCATAAAAATTGATTCAGTTCTAAATAATTAAATGCAATACATACCTTTTTGTAACAGTGGTACACCATGTAGATCAAAATATTTCTCTATCTGCTGTATCCAATTTACCAGATCCTTGCCATCAAACTTCCTCATCTCAATTTTTCTTGATTTTAGGAGCTCGATATTGAAACAGCTTTAACTCTATAATTTTTTATCTTCCAGTTCTAAAATCACGACCTGCAATATCCTTCTGCATTCTCTTTTTAATGCCACTAGTCTGATCAAAATTGGACTGTCCAAGGAAGAGTTGTGCCAAACATCCCACGGTGACCTGATTATAGACTAGTTCAATAGAGCGAACTTGTACGACGTGCCACATGTCATTGTTTCAACCTTAGTATCTGAAACTGATACATAAAAAACTACAAGAAGTCCTCTTTTTGAAACTTCTGACGAAATTTCAATCTAATGCTCAGAACAAAAGTTGTGACGCTTTTCCTCAGGTCACCTGTTTGGAATGTAATTCAGGAGTCTACAAAAACTCCAACTTCCTCAAATGATATCTTTGCAAATATAGCGAGACAAACTTTGAAATTCAGACCCGAAGTTCAGAACGATTTCGGTCCAAATGGGATTTTTCTTTTTAGGTTCTGAAACGTCACAGAAAAATAGTTATAGCGAAAATGCCATGAAGCCCTGTTTTAGATGAAATTCTGGAACTTGCAAAAACCCTAGATTCCTCAGATCATATCTCCAAAAATATAGCGAGACAAGATATGAAATTAGGACCCAAGGTTTAGCGCAATTTCTTCTCAAATGGGTTTTTTTTCACTTTTAAAACGTCACAGAAAAAAGTTATAGTGAAAATGCCACGATGACCTATTTGGAGCAGCGAAACCCTAGAATCCAAAGCTCTAATACCAAATGTTAGGAAACCAGCTCACAAAAAGATAGAAAATATAGATCAACGCCTTAGAATTCAGCCTCTTCGAGGGGCAACCTCCTTTACATTACACAAATGAATAATTCTTGGATGATACAAATGACAAGACCTCCTTTCTATATATAGGAGTCTAAGGAGTCATAATATAATCAGAGCCAACATAACAATAATGTAAGGGCACAATAATAACAATAGTGGGCTTCTATGGGGGACAATAGTAACAATATGGGGCTACATGGGTACAACAATATAATAAGGGGGTTGTGCTAATAACAATAAGGGGTTACACTAGTAGTACAGGGGCCTAACACAACCTGTTCTGATCTCTCAATCCATTCATTTCCATCTTTGCTCTTTTTCGACTCCCTCTAAGTCTCGACTTCCCTCTTGGAAGTTCTCTCTTAGACTCCCTCTGAGTTTTGATTTCCCTCCTAGAAATGCTCTCCTCGACTCCCTCTAAGTCTTGATTTCCCTCTGGAAATCCTCCTGCCAACTATCAAACCGCTCCTCTTCGATCCCCTTTACTCTTGCAACATTGATCTCGATTTCTTGGTTAGAAATCCGCCTAGGTAGCAACTCCCTCTACCTTGGTTCTATCCCGTTAGCTAGTGTTCTGCTTCGTCAACAACAACACCCCACCAACTTCACAATCCACAATCTGCCCACAGCTCCCTATGCCCCAACAGTTGAAGAAACTGAGCCTATTTGCTTTGTGCAATCCCAGTAGTGTTGAATCGCTCCTTTGGCCAACTGTGTCACTCCTACCTGGCTGAGTAGGATGACTTGGCTCTTCATGAGCCGCTTTTTCCTCTTACTGCTTCTGCGTTGGCCCTCTCTCTGGTTCGAAATGATAACACAGGCCCTCTGCGTCACTACTCTATTTCTTTCTGCTTAGGAACAACTTCTGTCTCTTGGGACAACTATTTTTGTTGCAAATTTTCTGATTTAGCTGGTGCCTTAAGGTCTCCTGTGATCTGCAACTCTATGATGCCATGTTGAAATTTCTAAGATTAACTCGATAGGAATTCTTCCTGCGCTATCTGGTTTATTTCACCTACTTGTTTATTTCTTTAACAAGTTATTTAACCATATAAATAATGAAAATAAACCTAAATGTAGTCTCAACCATCTACAGATCATCAACTGAGAGAATAGACAAACACACAAGGGACACCGTTATTTTTGGACAATCATCCCCGGAAAAACCCAACTTAGGAAAACTGGTGCAGCAATTCTGAGGGTTTTATTATTAAGCAGCTTTCTTGAGTACAACTAGGGTGCCAAATTGGTTCACCCAAGAGAGAAATCAATCTGGCAGTAATACCTCTCTTCGGAAGGAGATATTTAGCAAGTCTTCTCCCCGAAAATCTCTCCAACGCTTCTTTGAGGCTCTGCGTCAGCCCTCCTAGCCTCTACGTCACTCTGAAACCTTGCGCGTCAACCTTTTGCTACTTTGCGCTGACTCTTTGGCCTTTTGCGTCACCCACATAGGCCCTGTTAGCCACTGCAGAGTCACTTTCACCTTCTATGTGGCTCATGCTGGCTCTAAGTAGCCTCCTTTGCCTCTGCGTTGGTCCTTCGGCACTATCTTTGCCTCTCTACTATGCACTAATTGCCCCTCGCTGCAACTCAGATCACTTGTTCGAATTTTCTCAGCAAACCTTGCTACAAAAATTTGAACTGACTAATCAATCTTGGTGGTATCTCCAACTGACCCTCAAGCCTCCTCTTATAATTTTTGTTGAGTCTTCAACGGTCGAGATTAAATTTCTAATCAATGGCTAAGATTAGGTTTGGCTTGATCCATGTCACTTATAACCTTCTCACCCAATTTTATATTAATACCCATTAATATTTTTATTTTCCTAAGTTTAGACTTAGGAACTCCATTAAAAATATGAATTATTTTAATATCTCTCTAACCGGGTGGAATTTCCCCAAACCATTTATGGGTTTTGGAGATCGCATGTGCTTTAGCCTCTCCACCAATTTTCATGGCTAGAGCACATTTAATGCTACCCCAAATCAATATTTGCACCCTTAGTCATTCAACTCAAATTTATGATTTGACATGGTAGTGCAGTATGTAAGCAAGACAGTAAATTCTTAGAACATGAGTTAGTCAAGTCCACCATCAAACTCCTATCGTACTTATACTAGATTCTCGTTATATTATATTCAAAAATCTAAGGTGCTTATTTTAGACCTCAAAATGTCTTCAGAAAAGATATGACAATTATTAAAATTCTAAAAAATGAATATCTTGCTGAATGAGTTATCTACCACTACTTATGATGGTTCATACGCTGCAAAATGTGGGACAACAAAGTTAGAGAAACAAATCAATGAGGATGCCCAGACCTTCTCCAATAGCAAGACCACTTGTAGGCCTATAATGACACCACTGTCTCATTAAAGGATCAACCCAGAAATTTTATTGATGCCCTCAAAGATAAATAGAGGCGGCTAAGGTAATGAGGAGAGCTGAACAGGGCTTAAATAGGCCAATGCAGCAGTAAGGGAAGGCTGAAATATGGCATGTGTTGGGAAGATGGAGGCCCGATAGGGCACGACAGATGGTAAAGAGGGTTGTCAGGCAAGGATGAGGGACAACTTAACAAAGAAGTATGAG
This sequence comes from Pinus taeda, assembly GCA_000404065.3. NCBI lineage: Eukaryota > Viridiplantae > Streptophyta > Pinopsida > Pinales > Pinaceae > Pinus > Pinus taeda. Next base: position 233,656 of record APFE031280823.1, on the reverse strand, counting down.
GATGAGGGTGGAGGTTTGTGAAGGCAAAGGAGCCAACAACCAAGGATGGAAAGGCCAGGAATGGTCACGACAGAGGGAAGAAGGCTTAGGGGAGCCAAAACCTTTGACAGTAGAGGCTAGGAGGGGATGCCGTGAGGTAGAGATAAGGCTTCTAGGCCTGTGGAAGAGGAGAATAAGGAAGAAAAAGGAAGGGATAAGGTTGTTGTGGGGAATAAGGGGATAGGGAAGGCAGCAGAGAGGATGAAGGGCTGAGCGGAGGGGTTGGAGGCTACAATGAGATGGAGGATGGGTAGTTGAGTGGTTGAAGAGGTTAGCGGAAGGCAACATAGAGGGAGGAAGGTTGTTGTGGGGAAGCAAGGGCCAACAGAGACAGGGGAGGTTAGAAAAAGGCTCACGACATAGGGTAGGAGGTCTTGTTGAATTAGAGGAAGGGTTGTTGTGAGGAGGATAAGGAGCAAGGAGGACAATAGGGAAGAGAGATGAGGGTTTGGAAGGTTAGCAGAGGGAGAATTGGAGAAGAAGAGGCCAAAACAAGGGTTGGGAGGCTGAGGAGGGAAAGGATAATGCCTGCGGTGAGGAAAGGAAGAGGGCTACTAGGGGCCACAACAAGCTTGAAGAAGGGTTGTCATGAGTGAGGGGAGAGCCTAGGAGAGCCAGCGAAAGGGATCAAGGCCAGATTAGGCCAACGCTTGACCTGGAGAAGGAGAAGTCTATGGCCAAGAGAGGAGAGAGGGCCACACTAGGCCTAGAGGGCTGAAACGTTTATTGAAACCCTCGTTGAAAAACTCAATTTCGCTTCAGATTTATGAATATGTTAAATTTCACCATGCAATTCCACAATAGGGCCCATAGATTCTTCTTTTAGCTTGGATGTTGAATTTTAGCAGTGGATCTTGCCTTCCTAGGCTTAGATTCACCTCTATGAGCCTTGAAACCCTTGAATTTCTTTTGATACGAGTTGAAGCTTTTCCTACATAGATAAATTTTCAAACACCCCAAAAAAAACCCAAATATACACAAAATACTAAAATCCTCAAAACCCAATTTAGAAAAAATAATTTACAAGTACAAAACTATTCACGAGATCTACAAATATACAAGGTTTTAAAAAATTTAATTGTTTTTTAGAAAAATAGTTTTATGGAGTTTTTCCCTTTGAAGAATGGCTAAAAATACTTTAGAAACCCCAATGTATACTATAGCTTTATCGAAGATTTAATCCACCATATAAATATTTGGAATCCAAGCAACAGTGATTCTTGCCCAAGTTTGTGAACGTGGAGGCCAATGACTTAAGTACCTGCAAGCAATATGAATTTATCTCAAAATAATTTGTTAGATCACATGGAGAATCAAACCACCTAAAATTAGCCCAAAACTACCCATAATATGGTTTTATCTCCATCTAATGAAAAGACAAATCTTACCAATATTCAACACAACGTAGAGATGCCTATGGTCAGCACATACCACAAATCAATAAGCAAGAACACCTTGAATTGCACCCCAAATTCTTTATTATGATTGAAAAAATAGTTCCCAACGGGATAATAGTTACAAGTTGCTTCTGTAGAAATTTTCTACCTAGAGATCTTGATGCTAGAGACTCAAACGACTCTCTAATTTATAGATAAATCCTCCAAATGGAAAAATAACGGCTAGTTTCTTTGATCCTTGTCAAAATAATCTTGCTCGTTAATAAACGTTTCATGATTTTTTAATCTTGGACCTCGATTTTTTATTTTTGAGGAATTTTCACATTTATCATTTAATTCCATTTTAATAGCTCAAATTAATTATTTTGAGCTATCTCCACAAAAATTTGACTTTGACTTAATCACAAAGGTCCAAGAGTCCAAATTTTCTTGAAATATACAATATTCCCTTGGTGGAGGACTTTTAAAAGCTGATTCATTTTAAATTTAACTCTAATTAATTAATTTTCTGACTTAGGATTTAATTTTATTTTGCCAGAAAAATTAATTAATTTACAGATGAGGGGATTTAATAATTTTCCGACCCTCTAATACATAAGATTTTACATTTACAAGAGTCAAAGAGGGAATACACATTTGACCTAGACCCTCAAGATACATAACCTATCTGCGACACAATATGATCTAGTAAACCAAGTGATTTGTAATAAAATAATTAAGCCAACTAGCTTAAATTATTCCCAAACCATTTTTACATCAGACTCGCCTAATAATTTGACTGTAAATTTCACCCTAGCGTTGGGGTTTAAGCTAGAGGGAAAAACTCTTATGATTAGCTATGTTTAGAAACACAGGGAATCAGGGAGGTTAAAAACCCTCCTAGGATGAAATTCATCATCAAAATTATAGGCTTACCTAGGTTGTTACATAGAGTTGAGGTTTTACTAAGATCATTTTCATTACATAACTTGCAAAATGGGATAACCATGATTCATGGATTGTTGATATGTGATCCGACTCCTCAACTTGGTGAAGTCTTCCTTGTTTAGGGAAAGTATGTGTTAGAGATCCTTCAGAGATTCAGTATGATGGATTGCAAATCCATGGTGACTAACTTGAAGAAGTTAAGAGGCTCCGACTCCAAATTGGTAGATCCATCTATGTACTAGAGACTGATTGGTATGTTGATGTATTTGGTTAACACCAAGTTGGACATTTGCTTTTTTGTGAACACCTTGAGCCAATTCCAGGTAGAACCAAGACACAAGCATTGGATCGCAACAAAGCACATCTTGAGATATTTGCGTGTTACAGTGAAATATGGCTTGAGGCATGTTGCAAACAAGGATGTACGTTGTCAGGGATATACAGAAACTGATTGGGCAGGAAGTGTTGAAGATAGGAAGAGTACCTCGAGAGTATGCTTCAGTTTGGAATTTGGTATAATATCGTGGATAAGAAGGAAGTAAAGGTCGATTGCACTTAGCAATACTAAAGCAGAGTACATTGCAGCTAATGAGGCATGTACCAAAGCAGTATGGCTTTGGAAGTTGTTTGCAGGATTGTTTAGCCAAAAGTTGGAATTGATGGTGATACACTGCGAGAATCAAAGTTATGTGAAGCTTTGAGAAAATCCCATGTTCCATGACAGGTCGAAGCATATTGAGATCGAGTACCACTACATATGTCACATGGTGCAGAGGAGAGCATTAAGGCTCGAGTACATCTCCACCGATGAGCAGACAACTGATGTTCAGACGAATTTGTTGCCAAGGGACAAGTTCATGTACTTTAGAGACAAGCTGGGGCTTGTGGAGATCACCCCTCATTGAGAGGGAGTGTTGTTTTGTTTGTAGCACGGATGGACATTCTCCCGAAGGGGAGAATGGGTCCCAGAGACCTAGAGGGCTCAACAGGCAGTGTTGAGTGAGTGTCTCTTGGAGGAGGACCCTGATCACACACCAAAAATGGTGGAGTGAGGCCCTGGACCTTAATCACACGCTAGTCATTGTGGAGTGAGTCCTTCAGCATTTGGACCATGATCACACATCGGAAGGGTGGAGTGAGGTCTTGAACATTGATCACACACCAAGTAGGGTGGAGTGAGGTCTGGTTCAACATCTAGGCTTCATCACCAGCCAAGAAGGGGTTGAGTGAGGTCTTGGCCCAAAGTTCTCACCAAAAAGGGTGATTAAGTGCTTTCTAGTTGAGGGTCTCAGCATTTTGGCTTGGGTGGTGGCCTTAGGATTCAAGGACCAATGACTCTGGAGGAGTGAGCCCTAATATGTTGATGACATTGCGATGGGTTGGTATCGCCTCGGATATGGCCACTAGCGAATGCTGATGATAAACAGTGATGCTGGTAATAATGGATAACCTTTTCTTTAAAGAAGTTTGTTCAATCTGAGAACACGAATAATGGTGATTATGAATACCTCCTTAGTTAAGAGGAGTGTTCAATTTGTAACTATGGCCGGTCTTCATAATGTACTTGTGGTCACTTGATAGAATTATATTTATCATTGTAAAAGTATATTTATAAATGCTTGAGTCAAAAGAAAAATTATTTTGAGTCAAAGTTCCATTGCGAATTTTAAAAGATGTCAATTTGAATTTTTAAAATGAAATTTTGGCTCGAAATGTGACAATTCGACTTCCCTCCAAGTCAAGTCGGCCCTGGCCAAGGGACGCGTCTATTCACCCTACACAGACTACTATATAAAGGCAACTTGAGCTCCTCATTTGGGCAATTCACATCTCTCTCTCAAGACAGTTTCTAGGAAAAGACAGCGAAGGACAAGAAGGAAGAAGAAAGATGAAAAAGGAGGACAAAATCTTCTCTCTTTCTCTCTAGCATCTTGTAGGTGTGGTTTAGTCTATCTCTTTGTGATTCGCATCTTTCTGGGGTAAGCGTTGCAGGAGGGCCGAAATTTTTTGGGTTACTGGGCACCTACTGCGGGCCGAAATTCTAGGTTACTAGACAGTTTTTGGAAGACCGGAATTTCATGATCAAACATGCAAAATGAAGTGTAGGATCAGTTTGGATGACTTGACTTGGAGGAGAAGACCAGGTTTGACCATAGGTCTAGGTGTATTGTGACAATTTCTAAATCTTTACAGACATAAATCCTACTACAGTTATTGGCTTAACATCTCCTACTTGTTATTTCATTCAACAAGTTATTTAATTAGATAAGCAATGATGTAAACACTATTGCAAACTTCATTGACATACAAATCATAAACTAAAAAATTAGATGAGACAAACACACAAGGGACACTGTTATTTTTGGACATCTCCCTGCAAAAAAACCCAATTTGGGAAAACTGGTGCAACAGATAGAGGGTTTGTATTATTAACCAAGTAGAATCTGAGTACGATAGGTTGCCTCTCACACTATCTAACCTTTCAGGGAAATCTCGGTAGCAAGAAATACATGCGAGGGTTTACCTCGTTCTCCAAGTCACAACTGATCCACTAAGTGGCCTAACTCCGGCAAACATTGTGAAATCCCAGTGCAATCCCTGCTTAGGCCAACCTCTTGCCTCTAGGAGACTACGTCACCCCTTCTGCTAGATCGATTTGTTGGAGGAAGACTGTTGTTCAGCCCTCCCGACTCAGAACCTCGCTTCTCCAACAAAACCTCGAACTTCTGACGAATATCTTGCACTGCCACTACAAGAGACCTTCTTGGCCTGCGTCAGCACTGCGTGAGATCCTTCCTGGGCTGCGTAGGCCTCTGTGTTGCCTCTCTGATGCTATTGTTGCCTCTCTGCCTGGTACTCTTTGGCTTGGAACTCCTTTCTGATCCAAATCTTTGCTTCTGCCCCTCACTGCAACTTAGATCACTAGTTCGATTTTCTCAGTAAACCACGCCCCAGAAAAATCAAACTGATTTTATTACTCGTTGTATCTCCAACTGACCCTCAAGCCTCCTCTTATACTTTTCATGTTGATGAATCAACGGCCGAGATTAAGTCCCTAATGAATGACTAGGATTAAATTAGACTTGATCCTCGTCACTTAGAAGCTTCTCACACATATTTTTATCAATACTCATTAATATTTTTATTTTCCTAAGTTTAGACTTAGGAACCCCATTAAAAATATTAATTATTTTAATAACTCACAATCTGGGTGGAATTTCTCCAAATGATTTATCAGTCTTGGAGATCTCATGTGTTCTAGCCCCTCCACAAAATTTTGGAGCTAGCGCACATTCGATGCTACCCAAAATCAACACTCCCTCTTAGCGAAGAATGTGCTCTAGCAATACTTCCCAATGGAAGTATCACACTGATCCATGACATCAGTCCTTTGTGCTGCTGATGCTCGGCCTGTTGCCCTTCATCCACTGCATTGCTGCAACCTGTATTGCTGCCCTTCATCCACTGCATTGCTGCAACCTGTACTGCTGCCCTTCATCCACTGCATTGCTGCAACCTGTACTGCTACACATGACACTACCATTGCCACTGTTGCATCTGTACCAACTCCCTCTCAATAGGTTGAATCATGTTGACCATAGCACTCCCACTGCTAATTGTTCCTCTACAACTCAATTGCTGAGAAATAAGCAACTGGATACCTTGTGATGTTTAAGCTACCTCTGTTGCTAATTTGTGCTAACCCTCTGATGCTAGTGCGTTGTTGTTGTATTTGCTCTGTGCCTCTCGCGCTGTTGAACACTCTATTGTGCTGCTTCAGACTTTGGCACGCTAGCTCTGCCACTGTCGCTTCATCATCCTTCGCACTAATTGACTCCTGTCATTCTGCTACTGTCATTAAGGGCTCTGGTAGCCGTATGTGATCTAAGAGTTTGGGCACCTCAAGGATCTTTCCCTTGTGTAGTCCTCTGGACTACAGCTTAATATCACCCCACCTCTTCTCTAGAGGTGCATGAGCACTCATGACGCAATCCTCATCATCATCCTCCTTGTCATTAAGGGCTCTCGTAGCCGTATGTGATCTAAGAGTTTGGGCACCTCAATGATCTTTCCCTTGTGTAGTCCTCTAGACTACAGCTTAATATCGCCCCACCTCTTCTCTAGAGGTGCATGAGCACTCATGGCGCAATCCTCATCATCATCCTCCTTGTCAGCTTTCGCTGGAGCAGCCTTTGAGTCAAACTTCTCTTCCTTGCCCTTCTTCCAAGGGCACTGAGTGGCAAAATATCTTTGTTCCCCACATCTGAAACATCTAACTTTGGTTGTCTTTCTTTTTCCTCTTATGTTGCCCTTGTTGTCCTGTTGATGCAAGAGTTGTGTCCTCCTCTTCCTCCTTCTTGACCTTGACTCCTTTGCCGCTACTTCCTGCCTTGGTTAACCAATTGATCTCTTCTTGTCGAAGAGCTGCCCACATCTCCTCCCAACTGGGGAGAGAAGCCTTGCCCAAGATGCTCTGGACAAAGGTCTCCCAGTCTTCACTAACTGCATGCAAGGCAATCTGACCATGAACTTAGGATCTGGTGTAGACCCCATAGAAATCTGCTAGTCTCGAATCCCTTGCAATCTGAGAAGGAAGGGATCGATTTCTTCTCCCTTCTGCATCTGATACTGTCTCAGTTGGATGTCAAGCAACATCTTTCGTTGAACGGAAGTTCCCTCATACAAGGTGGTCAAGGCCTCCCACATTTCCCTTGTTGTTTCCTTTTCAACAATATGTGGGATCACATGACCCTTGACCCCGTCCAAGATCATGCACTTCACCTTTGCTTGAGCCTCCTCGTATTTCTTGAGAGGATCAACATCGACCGGTACAACCACCACTTTCAAGGCATAATCCTTGATGTGATTCTTGTCCAAGACTGCCAAGATCCTGGCCTTCTAGATGACAAAGTTGGATGCTCCATCCAATTTGTCCTGATCCCTCAGTCCATTAACTGCTATCTCTGCTCAAACAAGTGTAGAACAGGTTCTTTTCTCCCTCTCTTACTCCTGCCCCAACAAGACTCGGATTTGGATTTCTTTGGCGCTAAAAATCCTCTAAGGAACAAGTTCTTTCTAGATTCCCTTTGAGTCGTGATTTCCTTCATGGAAATCCTCCTGCCAAATAATGTTGAATCACTGCTTCCCCATGCTCCTTTGTTGTTTCTCAACAACGCAAATCTAGATTTCTTCTGGCAAGAAACCTGCTAAGGTAGTGACTCCCTCTACCTTGGTTTCGTCTCCACAAACATTGTTCTGCAACAACAGTAACAACGTCCCACTAGCACCACAGATCGATTATGCACTGCTCCTACAACCCCGACAACTGAAGAATCTGAGGGCCTCCGACTCTGCATAGTCACTATGTGAGCAAGATCAGCTCCTCCTGGCCACTGCATCACTCCTTCCTAGCTCAGAAAGATGATGTGGCTCTGTGTGAGCTTGATTTGCCCCTCTCTGCGTCTGCACTGGCCTAGATAGCTGACGTAATCACTGCGTGGGCACCTCCCAGCTACTGCATCACCCTCTCCTGGCTCAGAATGTCGACGCAGGCACTACGTGAGCCTCTGTGTCACCTCTTCTGCATTATGTCACTCTCCCTTTGTGTCTCTGGCTTTGGAACAACGTTGTCACTTGGGACAACTACCTCTGTGCAGTAGATTTGCTGGATCTCCCGGCTGATGGCTTCAGTATCCTATGATCTGCAACCCTCTGATACCACATGAAAATTTCTGAATCTTTACAAATAGAAATCCTACTCCAGTTACTGGTTTAACATCTCCTACTTGTTATTTCATTCAACAAATTATTTAATTAGATAAGCGGTGATGTAAACACTACTGCAGACTACACTGACATACAGATCATAAACTGAAACAATAGATGAGACAAACACACAAGGGACGTTGTTATTTTTGGACAAAACGTCCCCAGGAAAACCTAGCTTGGGAAAATCGGTTCATCAGATAGAGGGTTTGTATTATTAAGCAATCAGAATCTGAGTACAACAGGTTGCCTCTCACACCGGCTAACCTTTTAGAGAAATCTCGGTAGCAAGAAATACGTATGAGCGTTTACCTCGTTCTCCAAGTCACAACTGATCAACTGAGTGGCCTAACTCCAGCAAACATTGTGAAATCCCAGCGCAATCCCTACTTAGGCCAACGTCTTGCCTCTAGGAGACTGCGTCACCCCTTGTGCTGGATCGATTTGTTGGAGGAAGACTGTTGTTCAGCCTTCCTGGCTCAGAACCTCGCTTCTCCAGCAAAATCTTGAACTTTTGACGAATATCCTACATTGCCACTACAAGAGACCCTCTTGGCTTGCGTAAGCACTGCAAGAGGCACTGCCTCTCTGATGTTATTGCTACCTCTCTGCCTGGTACTCTTTGGCTCAGAACTCCTTTCCGATCCAAATCTCTACTTCTGCCCCTCACCGCAACTCAAATCACTAGTTCTCTTTTCTCAGCAAAACACGCCCAGAAAATCAAACTGATTTGATTGCTTGGTGTATCTCCAACTGACCCTCAAGCCTCCTCTTATGCTTTTCCTAGTTGATGAATCAACGACCGAGATTAAGTCCCTAATCAATGGCTAAGATTAAATTAGACTTGATCCTCGTCACTTAGAAGCTTTTCACCCATATTTTTATTAATACTCATTAATTTTTTTATTTTCCTGAGTTTAGACTTAGGAACCCCATTAAAAATATTAATTATTTTAATAACTCACAATTTGGGTGGAATTTCTCCAAACAATTTCTGGGTCTTGGAGATCTTATATGTTTAGCCCCTCCACAAAATTTTGGAGCTAGGGCACATCCGATGCTACCCAAAATCAACATGTATCTCTTATTGAACAAGATTAATTTCTCTATTGAAAAGGTTGTTGGGTTTTTCCTCGTAGAGGGTTTTCCTAGGGTAAATCTTGTGTCCCTTTTGTGTATTGTGATCTCTATTGTTCTTTATTGTTGAAATTTTGAAGTATAATTGTTGAATGATATATTGGAATAAGTTAAAAGAAGATCTACATCAAAGGTATTTATTAAAATTTCAAAAATATTGTGCTAACCCTAATTGCACCTAGAAAATCAACAATGAATACATTCCTAGCTAAGAGGGAGTGTTGAATTTTTGTAGCTATGGCCGGTCTTCATAATATATATTTTAGCCCTTGTAATGTATAAATAATTTTTATAAGACATGTTCTTCATGTCGGATTTAAAAGAGAATTTTGAAATTTAAAATTTGAATTTTTGGCTCCAAAATAGTCAACTCAACCCTCCCTCAAGTCAAGTCGGCCCAATGAAGAGACATAGCCATTCTCGAAGGTAGGAGTTTAGAACACTATATAAAGGCATTCAATCTCCTCCATAAAGGCACCATTTGACCTCTCACACGAAAGAAGTTTTTGGGCATCCAAGCAAAGGACAAGAAGGATGGAGATCTCTTTCTCTCTCTAGATCACGTCTTTCTCTCTCTAGGTCACACATCTGGTTTCTGGGTAGCAATTTCTAGGCAGACCGAAATTATGAGCAATTGCAAGGCCAAGTTGCATGGTAGTGTGATTTGAGGGTTATGGACCAAGTTTGACCATAAGTTGAGTTGGTCAATTTGATCTCATAGTTAACTAGTAGCATTAGATGTATCTCTTGTTAAAATGAAGAATTTCTCTAAGAAAAAGGTTGTTGGGTTTTTCCCCTTAGTGGGTTTTCCTAGGGTAAATCTTATGTTCTCTTTGTGCATTGTGATCTCTACTGTCTTTATGGTTGTAATATTCCTAACTCGAAATATTCCTCAAACACTAGCAAAAACTCCAACCAATATGTGCAAATGATATAATAACCCAGAAGTGATAAAATAATAGTGGAACAACATATAATAATGTAAACCGGAAATATAAGAAGATACACAAAAAAATGCAGCGAGAAATGCTAAGCCATTTTATTATATTGAGCAATAAAATGAGTACAAGAGTTGATCAGACAGATGGCACCTCAACTTGCACAAGGCAAGTGAAGAAATACTCTCAGAATAACAAGGAATGGCCCCTCTACGCGGATGCTACTAGAGAACTGTCGTGTTGTTGCTGCTGCTAGAAAACAAATAATGATTTGGGGTTGCTCCCCTCCTCGAAAAATGGCTCTACTCCAAAAACCCAGAAAAACCTAGAAAGCTCTCCAAGAATAGCCAACCTCCGAAAATCGCCCCCTTGGGGATCTGCGTAGTCCCTCAATGCTCTGCGTTGCCACTGAAGAAACCCCACCAGAACTCTCCATGAAACTCTGCCAAAATCCTCCAAGATGCAAGGGCTGGTCCCCTACTCAATCACTCAGCATAAATCCTCCTGCAAAAACCCCAATCCAACACTACTGCCAGAAAGAACTGCGTCCCTTTCTTAGTGCTGCGCAGTCCTCCAAAACGTTGTTGAAACTGCTGCTAGAATGTTGATAAAACTACTGCTGAAATGCCAAAGGAAATAGCTTGCCCGAGCAGGCACTCGAAGTCCCCCGGGGCTAAGGTTGAGAACTCCAAACGGAGACACTCAATGCACTAAACAATGCTGCAAACTAGCTAAACAGCCAGCGTGCTCAGAAGTCGAAACGACTAGCTCAAAATGCACATAACTGAATGATCCAAAATGAGGGGGCTCCTCTCTATTTTATAGCCTCTGCCTCTCACAATCCCTATGCTCATCTCCTTCTGCGTGATTCTCTTCTCGCCACGTGTTCTTCCCTCCTATGTAGTCCCTCCATGTGTCTGCGTGGGTCCCATTTCTGCGTCCCCCTTTGGCCCCCTTGGTTCCTCTTTAAGTCACAACGTTGTGCGACTAGAAAGTGACTTTTTATTCTTAAAGTGAGTTATGTCCCCCGTCCTCACTTTTTTATTTACAAATAACTATAGAAGGCAAAAATTGGGCAAAATCAAATATTCCAATTAGCCATGGCTAGTTAGGAATATTACAGTCTCACCCGGCAAAATGTTGCTTGTCCTCAAGCAACTAAAGTGATGGATGCTGCAAGATCTTCTCACTCTCCCAAATGGCATCCTCATCCAACAAATTCTTCCACCTCACCAAGAATTCCCAGACCGTCTTGCTCCGCAGCTGCCTTTCCCTCATATTAATGATAGCCTTCGGCTGCAATACCAAATGCCCCTCATCATCCATGGGTGGTAGCTCATCTGTCACTGCCACCTGCTGCCCCAATGCCTTTTTCAGGCATGATACATGAAAAACATTATGAATCTTGCTGCCTTGGGGCAGCTCCAACTCATATGCAACCTATCCAACCCTGCTTGTCACCCTGTACGGCCAATAAAAGCGGGGCTTGAGCTTCTCAGCCCCCTTCTACTTTAGTGACGACTGTCGGTATGGCTGTAATCGTAAGTAGACCATGTCCCCTACCTCGAACTGTCTCTCCACCCAACCCCTGTCGGCATACAGCTTCTGCTGGTTCTGTGTTGTAGCCATGTTATCCTTGAGAGATCGAAGAATATCCTAACTCTCTTGGATCCAAATCTTGGCTCTAGGAGCCTTTCTATCACCAAACATCACGTCAGCAAAAGATAAAGGATGATACCCATATAAGGCATAGAATGGTGACATACCAATGGACATGTGATGTGAAGTATTGTAGCAGTACTCCCCTGGATGCAGCCACCTCAACCATGGGTATGGTTGAATTTCTTAAGCGTAATTACTTGATGATAAGCTGGAATTATTAAAAGATCACACCATTAGAAGTAATTATCAATATTTCAGATATATTATGCTTGTATCTATCGCATGTGAAAACTCAACACCCTACACATTGCTTAGTGATGATGACATGCCGCATTCCTTGCCATCGCACCAGTCATGTACCTCTCACCATCTAGCATTCCTCTTGAATGAGGTATCAAGTATCCTTTAAAAGGCTTTGTTTATGGTACGTTGTTCTTTTTCCATAGAGAATTGTCTATGTTGCAGGGAACATAGGGCAGGAAGGCGTTTCTGTATGGAAACGAGTACGAAACACTGAAATGCTTGGGTACGGTCGTGAAATGTGTTTCAGGCCGTACTGCCACATTTCACGAAATTGAAATGTGGCCAGTACGGCCGGAAACGCGTTTCACGGCCGTACGACTTACGTTTCAGCATTTTACTTGTGTTTTTTATTTTTTATTTTTTATTTGTTTTCTAATTTATTTTTAGGTTATCCTAGTGACTTCTAGTTGCTTCTAGATGTCTATCTAAAGTTATAAAAGTGAATTTTTGCCCTAGTGTTGATATGTAGTTCGTCAAGAAGTTTGAGGCATATGCAGTTCATGGTAATATTAAATTCTTAAAGTAAAAGGATGAAAATGAAAAATAAAGGAGAATATCATGAAAAATAAAGGAGAATATCACTTTTACTTAATTTTTTAACATTACCATGAAATGACTCAAGATGTTTGAGAGTGGTTTCGCCCTCATTGGATTTCATATGGAAAAAGTAGAATTTTAGATCTCACTCAAAATCCAGTAGACTTATATGTTTTTCAGGATTTCAGGATTGGGGGGATTGCAATGTTTCCATTGGATTTTAACATGTACTAGGGTATGGAACTTGTATTTAATCAAGAGAACCAAGCCCTCTATGTAGGGGAGATTCCCAATAACCAAGAGCATGTAGGGTACTAGGGTATGAAACATGTATTTAATCAAGAGCACTAAGGTCGTTTCACTATGTAAGAGGAGACTCTCAATCAAGCACGAGACAAGAAATTAGAAATTTCTCGTGGCTGATTTTGGATATTTCTATTTTCATTATGTGATCATTCATGAGTAAATGTGATGTAAATTTAGAGACTTATAGTTTATGCATTGACAATTGACAATTTAATCATAATGTAATAAATTAGAATGTATCATATATGCTTTATGATTGCACATATTTTCTTAAATGTCTTATATATATATATATTATATATTATATATATATATACTCGCATTTCCTCGTTTCCAAAATTTGGGGAGGTCGCGTTTTGTATCGCTTCCCGATTCGGAAACTCGTACCCATTTCCCCGTTTCGTTCAACCTTGAGAATTGTGCTTAGTCCATTTAAGAAGTACCTTGCTTAGGCTTTCTTTATAGCACCTTGAGCCAACTGACCTAGAATATCCTTTAGGTGAGAATTTGGGAAGCCTCCCTTGTGGTGAAATTCCACTAAAAAGCAAATAGTTGGAGTGCTGAGGTGACAGTGGCGATCCACCTCATTGTCTCATCTTGGTCTGACTCTTGCCTTGTGAGGCCTCTCACAAGGCCTACTAGATTTTGAGACAACGAGCCTTTCTGGAGGAAGTTGGGCCTAAATAGTGAAGGTTAGGACTGAGTTGATAGCAGGCCCCTACCCTGTGTGTGCCAATCAAAGTGGTTTTCAAGGACCTCAACAACCCTGCCATTTTGATCAGTAAGAGGCCCAAGCTAAAACTCAGAAAAATTCAAAATAAAACTTAAAACCAATTAAGAAATCGTCAGTTCAAGAAGTGAAAACTAGTCATAATCAATTGTGTGAAACACGAAGGCTCACCTGACTTGAAAGAAAGAAGGATGGCTGCAAGGCAATGAGGACATAAGATCAATTAGATTCAAAAGAATGAGGAGTCCCAAGTTTTGATCAAAACTTAGAGGGGTAGTTGAGGGCTTAACAGTACACAAAGCAATGCTATAAGAGTAGACCAATATGAGAGAATAGAAATCACTGTCAACCATTTGAGGTATCAAACCCTCAAAGATACATGCTACGACAACCAAAACTTTGGTGCAACTTAATACAGCTTCAGTCCCTATTGAAATCATTGATCTTTAGAGTCTACTCCAACCTTTAACCAAACACACAGGAATGCAAGGGTTAGTGGACTTCATTTCCACCCGTTGGCATTGAAAGACTTCTTATGTAATGGACATTTCTTGCATGTGAACAATCCTGACGGTTTTGCAAGTGGGTCAACCTATGAACTCTTAGAAGTATTAGTTGAAAGCAATGACAGAACTTGACATTCATAGTTAATAATTGGTGTTTAACACAACAATATAAATTGCTTGATAATCTGTTACTAGTGTAATTGCTTGATAATCTGTTACTAGTGTTTTACTGTTGCAGAAACTTCTCTTAGCCGGAACAGAAACTACTATTTTCATGAAAAAATATTCATTAAAGTGACCAGTTGTATGCCTAAGGGCAACGATTTTGGGGCAAACTCTTCTTCTAAAGGACATTCTAAATGTAGTCGGAAAGAAATTACTCTTGTTCTTAGGAGCTTTTATACTACTTATATGTTCTGGAATCTGCTTGTTGAGATTAGATAGTATGGCTGAATTCTTTTCCATGTAAGTTGTTGCATTTTTTATAATGATCTTATCCTTTCATTGTTTAGAAGAATTTTTTGTTGACATTTTCTGTGACTAATTATTATTTTGCAGATGGAAATGTATGAAATGCGATCAATACTTTGTGAAGCTACAAACAGAAGCCTTGTATTGATAGATGAAATCTGTCGAGGAACAGAAATACAAAAGGGAACATGCATTGCTGCAAGCATGATAGAGGAACTTGATTCCATTGGTTGCATGGGCATCATATCTACTCATTTGCATGGCCTCTTAGATGTGTCACTGAATGCAAGAGATATTGTATATAAAGCAATGGGAACTGAAACAATTGATGGGCAGACAAAACCAACATGGAAATTGATAGATGGGGCTTGTCGAGAAAGTCTTGCATTTGAAACAGCTCGATGTGAAGGAATTCCAAAAAAGATTATTATGAGAGCAGAACAACTATATTCATCATTGAAGCAAGATAAGACTAGAAGGCGAGCGAATAAAAGTAAGAGCATTATAAATGTTAGTGCCTACCCAGGAACAATCAGTGATATTGGAAATGATAACCAGTGTAGCTGTAAACAGGCTACCCTGGAAGAAACACTAAATAATTTTCCAGCCTCTAATTTCTCTCCAACTGAAAGATCAATTACAACAGTTGAAGTTAGTGATGCAAAATGCTCTGATTATGAAGCTCTTCCCATTTCTAATGGAGGACATTCCAGGCCTGAAGCTGATATTACTTTATGCATTCAAAGTTCTGTGTCAACAACAGTAGGGAGCATAACAAACCCAGACGTCAACAGTGCAAACTCGAAATCCTCGCTATTTCTTGTTGATGAATCCAGTAGCTCCAGATCAGGTTGGTCTTTATGGATCTACACTCACCCCAATTATACTTTGGCTTCTACAGATGCTCTGATTTTTCTTCTGTTTTTTCTTTTTTGGTGAGTTGGGGGGAGGGAGCCAGATGTTTGTCCAAGATTTTGCCACAGTTTCAAGTATATCATACAGAAGATGGTTGGATTTACTTATGACTGGAGTTTTGGGGGATTTCCATCTATCAGAAATTTTACTAAATATCATATGAACATTTTGGCAGACCGTAATCTAAGATTGTTGAACGATGCTAAAAAGGCTTTTATCAGTACATGTGAAGAGATGATGCTGAAACTTCATGGGAATATATTCTTTTCACCAAAATCTGAAAGCCTCTCCTGCTCTCTTATCAGTGCTCGTGAACGGCCTCCACCCACCTTAACAAATAGCTCGTGTGTTTACATCTTACAGAGACCTGATGGAAGGTTTTATGTGGGCGAGGTCTCTCTCTCTCTCCATGGATTTGGTTCACAAATGACTGCAGATTTTCATGTTATAAATGTCATTAGGACAGAATTCATTGAAAATTGTGCATTATGTTGTTGGATGCTTGTTAATGTTTATTTTGTGTTTGTGTTTCATTCTTTATATGATGGAAACTGTATCGCGTCAATCAATCACTCTCTTATTTGTTTGTAATATGTTCTAAGAAACAGTGTTTGTATCTTGCAGACAGATGA
Organism: Pinus taeda; assembly: GCA_000404065.3. Taxonomy (NCBI): domain Eukaryota; kingdom Viridiplantae; phylum Streptophyta; class Pinopsida; order Pinales; family Pinaceae; genus Pinus; species Pinus taeda. The sequence continues at coordinate 217,390 of APFE031280823.1, read as the reverse complement.
CCTTGCTGGCCGTATAAGTGCACACCGATCTGTAGAAGGCATGCAAGCAGTGCCTTTCCTTTACATGAAAGTGCCAGGAAAGAGTATAGCAAGGGAGATTGAAACAGTTCTTATAAATAAGCTACGTCATCTAGGCTTTGAACTTGTCAATAAAGCTGATCATAGCCATCAGAATTTTGGCACATATTATTTAACATCAGACTTTCCACCTTTCTAGAACATTTGCTCACCACCAATAACTGGCACCATGCCTTAATCTTGCTATTCGTGTTAAGGTAGCTTTTTCCCAAGAACGCAAATTCTTTAAACAATGCCTACCATGTTTCCTGAACATCTGCACCTGGCATACTCTGAATGGAAATGACAAAGTCATTTAGCTGTATGCAACGAAAAGGAAAGAAACGATTCTCACCCTTCGCAGAATTGCCATTGTTATAAGAGCAGGTGGACAAGCATTGTTCTATGCATTCCTTTCTTCACAAATGTCACACAGAGTTTAGCGAAAGCAACTATCCTTCTAAATATGTACTCAATGTAATACAAGATGAAAATTTGAAATTCTTAGAACATTGCCTCCCATGAAAATTCACAATATACTTTCCTTCTCTAATGCCTCACTTTTGGACTCCTGAAATATATTGATCAATTATTTACATCTTGTAATTATACAACTATCTCACTTGCCATTGTTATAAGAGCAGGTGGACAAGCATTGTTCTATGCATTCCTTTCTTCACAAATGTCACACCTCAAAGTTTAGGGAAAGCAACTATCCTTCTAAATATGTACTCAATGTAATACAAGATGAAAATTTGAAATGCTTGGAACATTGTCTCCCATGAAAATTCACAATACACTTTCCTTCTCTAATGCCTCACTTTTGGACTCCTGAAATATAGTTGATCAATTATTTACATCTTGTAATTATACAACTATCTCGCTTTGGTGTTTAGCCTGGTGGGTTAATTGCATGAGCGCCCTGAAAAAATATTGCATGTAATATGAAAATTCCAAATGGAAGCCTAAGGCCAAGCCCCACTAGCAGATTTGCACATGATTATTTTATATGCTTGGCCAAAGATGATAAATCTATCCAAGATGCACCATGATATTACAAGTGCTAAACAGTAGCTTGTCCTTGTCGCTAAGTAAAATATAGTGCAACTATCTGATCACTATTCTATACATTAAAAGAATTAGTTACTATGCTTTATAATTGTAGTGTGAAATGTACAAACCTAGATATCCTAGTCAAGTGTTATTTTGCAAGATTTGCATATGATCTTGTTAGGCAATGTAAAGTAAAGTAAATAACAATAAAGACCTGCTGATTGATAGATGGATAAGCTGGAAACAGTACTACCCTTTTTGTAACATTTTAAAGTTTCAATGAATCATATTTTCCCATAGAAAAAAAATATCTTTATCAATGATGTTGGAGCATGAGGAGATACTCTCTAAAAAGTGAAGAGTTAAAAAAAATAAGTTTTTAAATGTTTTGGTCTTCTAATTTTTATTTGTTAAAAAAAATTATAAGTTTTCCATAAAGTTATTAAACTTTAAAAATTTAATAAAAACAATTAAATTTATCAAATTTTAACGTACTCTTTATTGAGGCAAGGTGAGGTGATGAATAATTTTAACTACAAATTGTACATATCATTAATGTTTTTGTTGTTATCATAGATTTTTGTTATAGCAAATGTACTATATTACTTAGATCTAAATTGTATATAGTGTTTATTATTAGCATGAAATAAATAGTCATCAAATTATGATAGTTTTGGTTAATTTTGAGTTGATCAATAAAAAATTAATATTATTAATTTTCATAAATTACCATATATATATATATATATATATATATAAACTTTTTAAGATAAAACTAATAATAATAAAATATTATAATATAATTTAAAAATGAGTTTAAAATATGGATAAAGCTTAGCAAAGCGCCAAATTGGGTCACAAGGCTAGAAAAATAATATATAATGCTTGTTTTGTTTCCGGAGTTTAATTTATTATCTGCCCATGCATAGTTTAAGTGGCTGGTATGATAAGTGTCATGCTAGACATTAAAATCGTAATATATGGTGGCTCATCAATAAAGGTGCTAGAGAGATAAGTGTCAAACTCACACATTCGAACACAAATTATTTCACTAAAAGTTTGATTAAGTTTGTTAATAAACATAAAGCCTAAATACTTTAGGATAATAAATTAAAAGCAATGCTAAGTATAATTCATAAAGGGCATTATACAACTTTGTCAAGCTATTCTCTATTTTTTAAAGGGAAAATGTGGGGGTCAAAGTGACCTAAGAAGTTTAACTTCCTATGGTGTGGCCTATCCTAGTTTCACAATAAAGAAACTTTCAATAAAACCAAACAAAATTGTAGAATGTAAGCATAGTTGACGAAAGTGGGTTATCAACCAATCGCGTGTAAGGTGGATAAGAAAATGAGGCATCATGTATGTTTGGGGTCTTTGGCTTCGAGGTGTGTGAATTTGGCATTTTAAGGAATTTTCAATGGATAAATTATGACAATAGTACAACTCAAACCTAGAATGATATAATATTTTTAATATTAAATTCTAGAAGAATATTTGATGTCACTAAATTAAATTTTAAAATCATATTATTTAAATACATTTTTTTTTTGTTGCAAACTTACAAATTCAAAAATAAGTGTAATATCCAATGATCGTAATATGTCCTATAATAAATGTTGTTAGCCAAAAAACATTGAAATATGATACAAAAGATTTTATTCCAAGTGCTTGTGTTATAATTTTTTCCTCATTGTTGTTTCCTGTAGCTGGGCACTGTCGACTTACCAAACTGTAGCTGAGGACTATTAGCGTACCAACCTATAGAGAAGGTTGACCTTTTACCTTGTCCATTCCAATTTTCAAGCACTAATAAATCATTTTCAAAAGTGCGAAAACTTATTTAATTTCATACCTTGCTAAACCATATGGGTAAAAATTTTAGAAGTATCTATCTACGTTGAGATTAATAACTTTGAACGATTGATGTGTGGTAGCAAGGAAAAGTATATTAAATAGCTATTAACCTTGGCTTTGTTGACATTGAAATTGAAATCAAAGTTTCTGCAAAACCATCCTCTTGTTTGATGAAGTAAAAATTTCATGTGCACGAGGACGAATGTATTAAATAATATAAATATGCAACATTTTTAATAAATAAGTTAGGTGATATGGAAATTTGAAAACGAGATGAATTATGTTGATAACTTACCTTGGAGAATAACGTAAACAATACAATGAATATGCGATTATGTGTCCCAACTCTAAGTGGTTTTTTCTAAATATTTCTGAATTTGGAACAATTGTCTCGACAAAAGTAGGAGGGAAAAATGGTGGTGCTACGATCCATGTCTCATAAATTGAACTTTAGCAATTAGCTACTGCATTCAATTCAATTTAGTAATAGGCATCATTACGTGTTAGTCTGGTGTGCCTACCAACTACCAAGTGAGTACGTGCTAAAAATATACATGCATTCATCACTTTTGTAATCATCATTTTTCTCAATCTACTTATTGTCTTCTTGCACACTTAATTACTTGCATGTCAAAATATGGTGTTAAATGTTGTCTGTTTGTGTCTACATTATCCAACTATTACCTCAAAGTTACATTTTCATCTCTAAAGGAAAGACGAAGGGTTCATTAATCGAGGCATTAGCCAATAAGATGTGCAAATTGATAACCAAGGACGTGAGAGATAAATCTCAATAAAATAATTGGTAGAAAATAGAAAACAATTTGATAATGTTACACTTTGGTAAACTGAAAAATATATTACATGTTTGATTGAAATAATACAAAGTTAGTTATTTAACCATTGCGTAATAGTAGCCTGGCAGCAGGGATAGTAATAATAATGTGCATGGAAATGGTTGCTAAGGGCAAAGGGGGCTATGATGTGACATGTGGGGAAGTGAGGAGAGTTCCTTTGGGGTATAATAATGCCAATGTGTCACATGGATGGTTCATCCTCTCCTTTTGGAAATATCTTTGAAATTCTTTCATTGGCTATCCAATGTTGGTTACCATTGCTCTTCAAAGTGGAAATATGATGGCTGCTATGCTTTTTTGTGTTCATAGAATGGCAATGTAACATCGAATCAAAATGGATGGTTGAATGGAGCTTAAATATGTGACGATTGGTGTTGTCCTAATGCTTGCATTGATCTTGAATTTGAAATCCAAGGATTATCATACTAAGTTTATGCTAAAGGACAACCAATGAATGGACTCTCCTTGCCTTAATTGAGACACTTGTTGAGATCGGTTTCCTATGGCATTGTGTAACACAAAATGGATAAGTTGTGCTTGTGTTGCGATTACTTGAGCAGAGGTTCAGCATTAAGTGATAGGAGTGAGATTCACTGGGCAACAATAGTGAGAAATTTTGCTAGATCATGAGAAATGTGGGTTGGGTTGAAAAAGAAATTTCCCCAACAGATTGTTCCTTAGCCCTTGTCACCACATATTTTTGCTCAAAATTGGTATGTTCATTAGATGCGTTTGGTTGGGCAATGAATAGTTCTGACTCAACTAATTGCTATGGACATAATTTGAATAAAACAAGTGTTGTTATGTGTTGTATAGATTTTTTGTTATTTCTAAGGATTTAATTTGATTCATGTATGTAGATGAAGATGAGTATATTTTCATACTTTGTTTATTGGAGTCATATTCTAATATTTAAATTTAGATGCAATGCATATTGTTTATATTTTGTGAGAATATGTTCATGTGTGAATTTTCTTACTGGGTTTAATTATGAGATTTACCTCATGTTCAGAGAATAATTATGCTCCTTGCATAAACTCTACTTATAATGGAGGAATGCAATAAAAATGTTTGTACATGTCCCAATTATGCATGTCGGGTGTGATTCATCTTATCTATAGTGATTATTTGGTTGCTTCATGCTTAATTTTGCATAGTAAACTTGTCACTTGTAAAGGAAAATTTTACGAGTTTGGTATTGCATTAGCCAAGCAAAAGATGGGTACATTACAGCTACATGCTTATTTTCATCTTACATAGAGATGGTACACTTGTACATTATTTGCTATCAAGGAAGCCTATGCATGAAACAAATTGATTTTATTTCCCTATCCTTTTACGTCAAAATGAGGAATTAATGTTGCTAAGGAAATGCATGGGCATTTTTCCATATTTTCTATATGGACTATTTCACATAGTTTCTTTTGTACTTCTATGTTTTGATGAAATTTATATTATAATGATCACTTCCAATTTTCACTGTGTAAGCATATATCAACTAAATATCCAGTGACAATGTTTATTTTTCTTTATTTTTAAGCATTTATGATGAAAGAAAATGGTCATATATGGATTAGGTTAAGGGTAATATTAATGAAGGGCCTTCTATGTTTATAAGTTAGAGTAATTTCATTTGAAAAATAAAAAAGATCAAAAATTCAACTTTTGTATTGATATCCTTTATATCTGTTAAATATGATAAAATATTTATGTTAAACTAATCATATATGGAAAATTAAGAAGTAAAAAATGATTTAATCACAAAGGGGATAAATAATTAGATTTCTTTTAAATGTATATGTGCACTGAAGAAAATTACCTAATAGAGAACCTAATATAAAGGACAAACACTCAATAATACGTTCCCACAGAAAATTGCTCATCATTTGCATGTTTTCGGCAAGTGATTCTTCTAGGGATAGCTTTGTTTATGTTGCAATATGTGTTTGATTTTTGAAGCAAGGACTTTGGTAGTGGGCGGAATAATGTGGACCTTAAGAGTCATCATCCTAGTTATGTGCATGGTAAATGCATATTAAATTGTTTGCTAAATAGGATATAGGTTGCAAATTGTGTTAACATTACTTTCAATCTTTACTTGTCACAAAATCTAGGAGTAAACCCTAAGATCCCTTCTTTCATCTCCATGATTCATCCTTGCATGGCCAACAATATTGGGGGGTCCTCGACCCCCTCCTTGTTGAAATTTGTAACTAGGTTTGGTCTTCATTAATGTATTTCAGATGTACGAAGAAATTTTTTTTATTATTATTTCTATGACTTATTAAAGCATGGGTTTCATGCTTGGATCATCTTGTTTTAGGTCAAATTTCCCATTGAGGACTTCTAGGATTTATTCTAAGTCGTTAGATTCGTTGTATATTTAAAGAGACCCTTCTTGGGCTTTTGAATCATGTAAAAATAATTGTTTTTGAGTCAAAAATGAATTTAGTGTCCTCCACGCCAAGTCGACCTCAAGACAAGTAATTCGACCTCCATGGAAGGCCATAAATACAAGGAGTTCGAATTCATTTGAAGAATCTTACCTCACTCACTCACCTATAGTTTGATTTCTGAAGCTGGAAGCTGGAAAAGTGCGAAATTGAGAAAGGGTTGGACAAAGGAAGTGTGAGTTTCTAGAAAGGGATAGAAGACCTCAAGATCGAAATTTTGGGACAACTCTCACTCTGTTTTGAGGTGTATCAAGGGAGATCGAAGTTCTCCAAGTTTGGTCGAAGTTGTTGTTGCTACTGTTGTTGGGTCAAAGCTGCTACTGGGTCGAAGTTGTTGTTGATGTTGCTAGGTTGGAGTTCCTTGTGAAGGGTTGTAATGTGCAAGAAGGATTGAGGGTTGACTTGGTGTGGAGGGAGACTCAGCCTAGGTCCATAGTGTTGGATTATCTCGGGAAACTATGAAAGGAAGAATTGTTGATTGATTTTTCCCCTATATAAGGGTTTTCCACTGGTTATCCGCCTACATCTGTTGTCCTTTTGTTATTGTTTTGGTAATTGCTTGATGAGCTAAAAGATAAAGAAGAACATAAAGATAAAAGAATCACGAGTAATTATCTATATAAAAAAATCTTTCTACCTTTCTAATTTTCTAACATGGTATTAGAGCTAAGGTGAAGGGGAAAAAAGGTGGTTTTGAGTATCCACTAGAAGGAATTTAGAGTATTGATCTAGGGATCATATAAGGAGATCTTATAAGAGAATAAGCTCGTTATCTTCAAGGACAATTTCTAACACATTAAAGAGTGAGAACAAGTTGGAAGGAGCATCAAACTACAAATCTTGGAAGAAGAGGATTGACCTCATTCTTGAAAAGAACAAGGTCTTGGATGTGGTCAGAGGGAAGGTGAAGAAATCTAGCGAAGAATCCAGTGATGCAGAAAAGGTGAAGTATAGGGAATTGGAAATATTAGCTATGACTCTAATGGTAAAAAGCATTAAGGACATTCTTGTCCCATACATTTCCAATATAGACCATGCCCAAGAAATGTATGAAGCATTGACAAAATTATTCACTATAAAAAATATTGGTCAAGTAGAAAGCTTGAAGAATGAGTTAAGGACTACAAAGATGACAATGGATCATGTTGTGCTTTCCTTCTTTGTAAGGATATCAAGGATTAGAGATGAAATTCAAGCCATAGATGAAATAGTACCAGAGAAGGAGCTAGTAATCATTTCACTATTAAGATTACCACCTTCTTGGAGTTCTTTTGCTTCAGGTCTCAATAGTTGGAAAGAAGCGCCCACCTTTGAACAATTATGGAATGCTTGCACCCAAGAAGAAATGAGAAATTTATTAGTATCCAACAACGGAGAAGGAAATGTGCCAAACACTTACTTTACCTTTCATAAGAAAGGACACTCCAAGAAGTCAAAAGGGCCAAGAAAGAAGGTTGATATGTCGAAGATAGAATGCTACCAATGCCACAATATGGGTCACTATAGAAGTGACTTCCTTGACAATCTGAAGAACGTGAAGAGAAACATGGATCAAGCCAATGTAGCTGAAGAAGGATCCCTAAAGAAGACCAAGCTTGAAGAATTGGATTTAAGGGACTTACACTACTAAGTCCTTTGACCTAATCTTTAGTTATTTCTTTTTTTTTTCTAGCTATTAGGTTTAACATATTTTGGAAAAACAATTTTATATGTTCTTAAGTTTATAGGTATCCCTCAAGCTTAGAGGAAGCCCTCATCAACCTCCAAAAATAAGTATCCTATTACCATTCTTATTTTTAGTTTCCTTGCTTATCTAGTTTTATTTGCATTAAATACTAATCACATTTATACTCTTATTTAGGAAAACTTGTTGAAGACTCAAGAAAGAAGGCACCACAAAAACAAAGCATTAGAATTACAAGGTTTGCTAAGAAACAAGAGGTATGTTTTGAAATACAAGTTCTTGCTCTCTTCATTCTTGGTAAACTATTGCTAACATGTTTTTATCTAGCTCTCTTGAACCTTAAATATTCTTTATTGGGTGATTCATCATTAGATAAATCTACCCTCATATATTTGATTGCTCTTGTAGAACTCCTAAAGGTTCAAAGTGAAAAACCCTAACCTAAGGGTATGAAACCCTAATTTGCTTAGGGTTATTAGAAAATGTCTAATTAAGTCTAAATAATTTTTTTGATGCTTTAATGATTTCATGTTTGGGGTTTTGGTATGGTTATGGAAACCCTAATCTATTAGGGTTGAATTGTAATGTCTGAAATCTTGAACCTTTGAAGTATTGATAATTTAGGGTTTTCTATGTTTTGTATTGAAACCCTAGATTATTATGGTTTTGTAGGGTGTATAAGCAAGACCCTTATAATGTCTTAGAAATGAAATCCTTGGCATGTATGTGTTTATTCGATCAAACCCTAGTTTGATCTAGTTTGTTATGTGTCTAACTCTTATTGACATTTGTGTAGTTGGGTTTGACTAACACATGTTATGATATGCTTGTGCATGATGATGAAATCCTAGATATATGAGTTGGTATGTTTTTTGATGGTCATTAGTCCTAGGGTTTGGAAATAAGCCCTGTTTAAGTTTGATTCTCTAGGGTGACTATTTGTGAATTCTAGGTTTTTTTCAACTAAACCTTAGTAGAAGTCCAAATATCTTATATGTGATAGCTATGTGATAATTTGAGATTTATGTAAGATTGTTGAAATATGGGTTATAGCTATGACTGGTGTTTGATTGTTTGAGAAAATATAGGATTTGCAACAAACCCTAGTGGAAGCTAGTCACGTTGTTACTTTGAATTGAGCTATGATTGGTTTTGGTTGTTAAAATCTCATGAATAAAATCTAAGATTTGCATAAAATCCTAGTGAGAAGTTGAACATATGAATTTTGAAGTTGTTAGATACATCGTGAATCTACATTTGTCTGAATTATTTCTAGGTTTGAAATATATTGTAGTAGGGCATGCCATACCTCTAGAAGAAACATTTAAACCCCAAATGTAATGAAAGATGTTATTAAATGCTCAAAGTCTTGATAAAGTAGTCTAGGGTTTATGAAAAAACTCTAGTAAGAAGTTGAAGAGTATGTGCCTCTTGTTTGTAATTAAGTTTGGGCATCTGATATATAAAGTTGAATGCTTCCATGATTTTGATATAGTTAAATTCATGCTTCTATAGATTTGGTTGTACTTTCTATAGGTACATAACCTTCAAGATGGTGAAGATGCTCGTAAAGTAAAATTTGATATGATAAGCATGATGAAAAAAACTATGTAACTCTGATGAGAAGGATGGAAGCCATGAAATATTTTCCGATGTCTTTGAAAAGAAATAGAAATACCTAAATTAAGAGGGAGCCTGGATAAAATATCCCTAGGTTAAGAGGGAGTTTGAATGAAAGAAATCTCCCTAGGTTAACATGGATCTTGAATGAAAGAAATCTTCCTAGATTGAGATGGAGCACAGATGAAAGGAATCTCCCTAGCTGAGAGGGAGGTCATATCATAGTCATGATGGACACCTTGATAAAATAAATTGGAGAATGTATTCTGAAGGGTTGTTGAGATAAGAAATGTCCGATCAATTTGTGGAATATGTTGTTGCATGAAAAGTAGGAAAGGAAGTCGCATGGTTGAGGAATACTCTATCAAGATTCATTGGAAAAGCATTAGGTCATACTCTGAAAAGTTGAGAAGAAACACAAGTTGTTTGGAAGACCCCATAGGGTTGTATCTATTTTTGTACATTTGAAATTTTATTACTAATTGGGGTTGTGTTGGTATAGGTAAATCTCTCGAATTTTTTTATATGCTTAGTATTGACAATAAATTTGGAGAGATTTGTTGTCGATCTACTTGATCGAGGAGGATTTGTTACCAATTCAAATAATTGAGAAATTTGAGGCTTTGTGTGATACATTTCCTAGGAGGAAATTTGGTTGGCACTTTGTATTGATGTCTTGGTCCCGAATTTGTGGCATTGGTCATGGATCTCTGACCTCAGATATGCACCTAGATCCTTGGGTTGATGGTTTTAAGTAAACTTTATGGTACCTAGAGACGCTAAAATCTTTATTCCATCTTAGTCCCACTTGGATAGGTTTCACAGGTCAAGAATCTAGTCCATGCCATTGCGGTCCCTAAAATTGTTATAGGACCTTAGATAGACTGCCCTGGTTAGGAATCTAGTCCATGAAATTGCGGTGCCTAAAATTGTTAGAGGACCTTGGATAGATTTCCCTAGTCAGGAATCCATTCCATGGGATTGCGGTGCCTAAAGTTCTTTATGGTTCAAGTGTTTTGAGATCTTCCTTGTACTTGTACTAACGAATACCTCCCTAGTTAAGAGGGAGTGTTGAAATCTATAACTAGGTTTGTCTTCGTTAATGTATTTGAGATGTACTTACCAAAAGAATGAAGACAATATTTTTATTATTATTTCTATGACTTATTAAAGCATGGGTTTCATGCTTGTGTCATCATGTTTTAGGTCAAAATCCCATTGAGGATTTCTAGGATTTATTCTAGGTCATTAGATTAATTGTACATTTAAAGGGACCCTTCTTGGGATTTTGAATCATGTAAAAAGAATTATTTTTGAGTCAAAAATGAATTTAGTCTCCTCCACAGCAAGTCGGCCTTAAGAAGATCAAGTTGGTCTCAAGACAAGTAATTCGACCTCCATGGAAGGCTAAAAATACAAGGAGTTTGAATTCATTTGAAGAATCTCATCTCACTCGCTCACTTATAGTTCAATTTCTGAAGTTGTAAGCTGGAAAAGTGTGAAGTTGAGAAAGGGATAGACAAGGAGATGGAAGGAAGGCGAGTTTCTGGAAAGGGATAGAAGACCTCAAGATCAAAATTTTGCGACAATTCTCACTCTGCTTTGAGGTGTATCAAGGGAGATTGAATTTCTCCAAGTTCGGTCAAAGTTTTTGTTGCTACTATTGTTGGGTCAAAGTTGTTGTTGATGTTGCTAGGTCAAAATTGCTTGTGAAGGGTTGTCATCTGCAAGAAGGATTGAGGGATGACTTGGTGTGGAGGGAGACTTGGTCTAGGTCTAGAGTCTTAGATTATCTTGAGAAACTATTGAAGGAATAATTATTGACTGGGTTTTCCCCTAGATAGGGGTTTTTCCTTGGTTGTCCACCTACATATGTTGTCCTTTTGTTATTATTTTGGTCATTTCTTGATGAAGTAAAATATAAAGAACATAAATATAAAAGAATCACAATTAATTATCTATACAAGAAAATATTTTTGGTTTTCTAAAACTCCCACATCAAAATTGTGATATGAAAGGGTTGCTTGACCTCCATCTCTCATAGAATATCAACCCTCAAATAAGTAATATTGAGATTCCTTGAAATTTCCACATGAAATTAGAGCATAACTTGTTCAATGATCAATCTATGCGTATGCACTTAGAGCAATTTTTTCAAATATGAAACCCAAGGTGTTGTCTTCCAAAGGTGGTAATAAACCCAAAATATGAAGTTAAATCCAACAAGATTTCAACCTATATCCAATATATGTAGGATCATGCATTAATTGAGAAATTTATGGGGTTTCGACCCTCAAGAAAATCCTTGATTTGGTGGAACTAGAATTATTGGAATAAAAAAGGACAAATAAATATAGAATTGGGTGCCAAAGGCTTTTCCATTGTAATCTTTCTAAATTTGGAAGGTAGAACGTGAGTATTTGAGACCATATTTCTTTAACTAAGTTGGTCTCTACCTCAAATTTTGGATAGAAGGATTTAGCCCTAAATAAATAAATTAAAATTAAAATTACTTAGGTGTTGCTCCATTTGGATTCGAGTATTCCCCTTGTCGCTTGAGTTTTGGGGAGTAGAAACCTTGGAAAGTATTGGAAATGCCTTAGGTGAATTTGTGAAAATTTGAGAGGCCCCAAAATTGGGAAGATACACCTCTTACGCAAGGATTCGTGTCTACATAAATATCTTGGAACCACTTCTATAATCCATAAATATTTCATTTTAGTACTTAATTTGGAGACAAACCATTGAGTATGAAAATATTACTTTTTGGTTGTAGGAAATTCCATGAATACAACCACCTCTTCTTGAACTTTCCTCTCAATGCTTCTTCTCAATTGTCAACTTCCCAACCCTCCAAAGGGTATGATGGCTTTGAGAAGTTGCCTTCTTGCAAGCAAAATCCCATGCCATTTCTCCCTCCTTCCTCTGCTCGTAAAATATTCTCATCTCCTAACAATATTCACTCTCTACCCAATCGTGAGGCTCCCAAACAACTCTATGGCCCTCAGGTTCATAATTCCTTGCAACCTGACCACTCCTCGATCCCAAAGCCCCAACCAAAGACCCTAATGCAAATAATCATGGAGGATATCATCCCATAGTATACTAAGAATTTGAGGGAGTTTGTCCCTCATGAAGTAACATTGACAATGGTAGAAGGTTCCCAATATCAATAAGTAGTTGAGGATACAAATTTGGATACCCTGGACCTTCCAATGATGGTAGAAATTTTGATTAGTGAATACTCCAAATTGATCCAAAAGCATAAAGTTCAAATCATGCACAAGGCTCTCATCAAATCCCAAGCTCAAGTCAAGGTGGAAAACCCATGTATCCATTATTCTATCACCCATTTAGGCAATGCTTCTACATTCCTTCAAAGAGACCCAAAAAATCCTCAAAGGGAAGAAAATGGGTAGAAAGATTAACAAGCAACTATTTCAAGAATTACAAGAATTCTTTGTTAATGTAAGATGCATTTCCTTGATTACAAAGGCATTTCTGTCCACCTCCTCTATCTCTTAATGAAATTCATTTCCTATAATGTAAAGGGATTGAACTACAAAGGTAAACAAAGGATTCTCAAAAACCATTGCATGAAGGAATAAGAAACAATAATGATGACATAAGGCCAAATGAAACAATGAAGATCATCCTGTTAGTTTCAAAATTTTGGATAGTTTGTCAAACAATGAACATAGATGCACAAGCTCATGCAAGAGGGTTGAAATTATTATGGAACCCAAGAGTGATCATCATCTTGGACATGTTAGCCACTCATAAATCTATCTTAGTAGAATTCCAAATGATTATTTTAGTTGAATTTGGCTTCACTATGAATGTGTATGGATCATTTATACCTAGAGGGAAATAGGGTTTTCTCAACCCCTTAAGAAATATCCACCATTTGATGCACTCATACCCTTGGATAAGATGAGAGGATTTCAACATCACCAAATCATTAGAGGAGGAAAAGGAGGCCTGGGGTGTTTGTATGCAGACACAAATCACTTCAAAGAAATGCTTGGCCAACTCCACTGTTATGAATAAAATATATAAAATAATACAAATAATGTAAGCAATAATAATAATAAATAACGATTAAATAACTAGTAATTAGTTAATGAAGAGGTATGTCCCTAAGAAGATAACCATTGGTGAAAAGGTATCTGCCTAGAGTATATAAGAAGGCCCTCACCTTCATTGTAATCATCTCATATCAATTCTTTTATAGAATAGTCAATACACAATTATTTGTCCTACAATGGATGTTTACGTCTTCGAAGTATTTTGAAGTTTACTCCGTTGCATATATGAGTCTTGTTCATTTCATTAGTATCATAGCATTTATCTGTGCATATGAACTTTGTTTGTTACATTGGTATTAGAGACACGTTGGCATATCCCAGCCTTTGGCCATCAACCCTTCACTAGTTCAATGTCGTTGGATATCAGCCTTTTAGCCACACACATTGGGAGATTCTCTAATTTTTTGTTAGGCCATTCACCATAATATATATATATATATTATTATATATTATATATATATATATATATATATATATATATATATTATATATATAATTGAAAGCAAAAATTATAAAGGAAATTAAAAAAAATAAAAAGGGTTAAAAAAATTAAAATTAAAATATATTAAAAATTTTAAAATATTAATATACAAATTAAAAAAATATATTCATAATAAAAAGTTATATTAAATAATAATAATAATAATAATAATAACAATGAAAAACAACATACCTAGCCAACCATCCACAGTCGACTATCCAAATGCTATAGCAACTACAGATGCTTGAACTCAGTTGCATATAACAATCTTTGTTCGCTGACCACTGATTCAACCACCACCTCCTTTCATTGTCTCTATATCGAACCACTTGAGCAAGCACGCACATGCCTAGTTGCATGCACTGCTGCCAACCATCGTTTTGTTTCCATTCCACAACCACCATCAGGCATCATAGCCACACCACCACTGCACCACCAATGCCTATCCCCCTTCCATCCTCATTCCACCTACAGTAACCAGCTTTGCCACCACAATCCACAATTCCACCGTTGACGCTCCTAACACCCCTGTCCTCTTATGTCCCTCTACATTGTTTTCCTGTCAATGAAACACCTATCCCATCCCGACTCCACCATACAACCTTCCATTCTTGTTTTCATTCGACGCATTCCTCATTGTCGGTGCTACAATCTGCCACCCTATTTTTTCTAGCTGCACATAGTCGCAGCTACTGGTTGCAACAACCCAACCACTGTATACCTCCTATCTACCTATCATCCCAACTCAAACAATGGAGATACCACTCTTTGGTTGCTGCCATTGCCAAGAAGTTAAGAATAGGCTGCAAAAAAAAAACATTATTAATAGAACACGCCAGTCGCATTACAACAAATAACAAACTCACAACAAAAAATTATTAGATTTGTTCATGCTCCTTCACTGAAGGGTTCGTGCTGTTCCAAAATTCCTAATTTATCAAAAACAATAAATCAAAATGATTAATGACATTGTTTTGGAAAGTTCAAAGGAAATATTTAA
>APFE031280823.1:188751-200001 GCA_000404065.3 Pinus taeda | reverse complement strand
TTCTAGCCACGAAATTTGGTGGAGAGGTTGGGGCACATGAGATCTCCAATACCCATAAAGGGTTTGGGCAAATTCTAAACAGATAAGGAGATATTTAAAATAATTAATATTAATGGAGTCCCTATGTCTAAACTTAGGGAAAATAAAATATTAATGTGTATTAATATGAATCTGTGTTAGAGTGGTCCAAAAGACATGGATCAAGCCATATCTAATCTTAGTCGTTGATTAGAGACTTAATCTTGGTTGTTGATATGTCAATAGAAAAAGTATAAGAGGAGGCTTGAGGGTCACTTGGAGAACACACCAGAGTGATCAGTCATTCTATTCTCTAGAGTGGGGTTTGCTAAGAGAGATAGAATCAGTGATCGAGAGAGAAGCTGAGGAGAATTGAGTACAGAGAAACAGAGAGGTAGAGATAGTGTCGAGATAGTAGTAGAGTAGCCAGAGGGAGACACGCAGGAGCAACTACTGCTCACGCAGGGCCACACAGAGGCAGCTAAGTGCTGCGTAGAGCACCAGAGGGATCAGCGTAACTGACGCAGAGGCTCAAAGAGCTGATGAAAAGCCTCCTGGGGCTGACGCAGGCCAAGATAGGCTAACGCAGGGCCAATGCTAGGCTAGGAGAGGCTAACGCAGTCTAGATTGGTGCTGAGTAGCTACCAGAAGGATTATCCGGGGTTTCAACCAGTAGATTTGTCAGAAACCGAGAGGTATTATTGCTAAGGAAATTCTCTATTGGGTAGGTCTGTTTTGACACCTAGATTGTAATCTAATATTCTTAATAAGAAAACCCTCAGATAGTTGCACCGTTTTTCCAACATTGGGTTTCTTCGGGGACATTAGTCCAAAAATAATGGTGTCATATGGTGTGTTTATTCTTGTTTCTTTTAGTTGTTGTATGTAATATGTTGGGCATGCACTGGTGTTTATTTTCAATATTTGCCTTGTAAATAACTTGTTAAGGAAAAATCACAAGTAGGTAGGAATAAATTAGATAAAGTGCATGAAGGGTTTCTAACTAAGGAAACTTAGAAACTTCAACATGGTATTAGAGTGTGATTGCAGATCACAAGAGGACTAAAAGACATCAGCCAAGCAGAGCAATAGAAGCAAAAAACAACTATCCCGAGGTGACAAAAGTTGTTTCTAGCAACGCATAAGGCAAGGAGTGTGACACAGAGCTAGCCAGGGCCATGTAGAGGAAGTCGGGGGCTACGTAGAGCCTCAGAGAGGCCAGTGTTGTTGATGCAGAGGGTCAGAGGGCTGACATAGGGCATCCCAGTGCTGACGCAGACCCATCCGGGGTGACGCAAGGCTAGCGTGAGGTGGAGAGGGCCTGACGTAGTTCACATAGAGGCAGTTGTTGGGGTCTAGAAGGCTACAAGAATATTGCAGAGTGGAGCTAGTAAGGTATTGTAGTCAGAACAATACCTAACAGAGCAGGGCCAGAGGAGTTGTTATTGAGGGTTTCTAGCTAAGGAACCCGGATCAGTAGTGCAGTTGCACAATACGATTAGAGTAGGGGGCATCTCGACAAGCGATAGAAGGATTTCCAAGAGGGAAATCAAGACTCAGAGGGAGTCCAAAAGAGAACTTCCGGACGAGAATTAGAGAATCAGAGGAGTAGAACAGACAACTTCTAGGAGGGAAGTAAAGGAGCATCATGGCACTACACAGGGTAAGAGACCAGGATAGACTAGACAGAGCATCAAACTTCGTAGTATGGAAGGCCAGAATCTTATCTGTGCTTGAGAAAAATAGTGTCAAGAACTTCGCCTTGAAGGTAATAGCTATCCCAGTTGACCCCAGTGATAGTGATAGGTATGAGGAGGCGATGGAAAGGGCCAAGATCATTATCCTTAACGGGGTCAAGGATCATGTAGTACCACACATAGCCGAGAAGGAAACGACATTTGAGATGTGGGAGGCTCTTAAGAAGTTGTACCAACATACTTCTGTGTAGAGAAGAATGCTACTCGAGAATCAGATGAGGTCGTATCAGATGAAGAAGGGACAATCGATTAACACCTTCCTCGGAGGACTGAATGAGATCTGAGACTAGTTGACTGCTATAGGAGTGACACCAGATCAGGAGCTAATGGTGAGGACATCCTTGAATGTTGTCTCAGAAGACTGGGAAGTATTTGTCCAGAGTATACTGGGCAAAGGGACACTTCGAACTTGGAACGAGATTTAGGTAGCTCTTCTCCATGAAGATATCAGACGGTAGTCAAAGACAGGTAGCAGCAACAAGGGGATCAAAGTCAAGTAGGAGGAGGAAGATGTGGCCCTAGCATCTGAGGGAAAGCAAGAAAAGCGGAAGAAGAAAGATCTCTCCAAGATCAAGTGCTTCAACTGTGGGGAGTTGGGTCATTATGAGACCCAATGTCCAAGGAAGAAGAGTAAGGGAGAGGCTTCCGAGACTAAGGCAGCGCGAGCACGGGCAGAGAAGGAAGTTTTGGCAGAAGATGATTGTGCCATGAGTGCACATGCACTACTTGAGCGAAACTGGGGAGACATCGAGCTGTAGTCAGATGGACTATAGGCGATGAGGGGCAGGATCATTGAGGTACCCAGCCTCTTGGATTAGACCTTTCTACTGGAGCCCCGTCGAGGAGTAGCAGGACTAGCTGAGTGGGTAGAGACGGATGTGGATGGAGCGGCAGAGAGAGCTACATTGTAGGGGTCCCGAGACAACACAGAACAAGCAGGCTATAGCAGTGCAAGAGGCATAGGAGTGTTTCACCAGTGTAAGAAGGCACAGAGAGGTGTGCAACAGTGTGAGATGCAAGGAGTTGTTGCAGCAGCGCAGAGGTTAGAGAGGGAGCACTTGTCAGCAGTAGAGGGAGCTTCAGCATTAGTGGGTGTTTCTATCCTAACAAGGAGGTTGGTTGGGAGATCAGTTATTTACTTCTCAGTAACTGAGTTGCACTGTAGGAGTGGGCAGCATGATGAGAGGAGGTGCAGTGCGGATGCAGTGTTGCAAGAAAGGACCAACAACAACACACATGTAGAGGGAGATATCATACAGATGCAGCAGTTCCAGTGGCAAAACCATGGGTAGTAGTACATGATACATCGGTGTAAAGGATGTTGGGTAGGAAGGCCTAGCATTAGCATAGGTACCAATGCTAGATGATCAGAGTAATACTCAGTGAGGAGTATTGCTAGAGCACAATCCTTGCTAAGAGGGAGTGTTGATTTGGGGTAGCATTGGATGTGCTCTAGCCACGAAATTTGGTGGAGAGGTTGGGGCACATTAGATCTCCAATATCCAGAAAGGGTTTGGGTAGATTCTAAACAGATCAGGAGATATTTAAAATAATTAATATTTTAAAAAATAAAATATTAATGTGTATTAATATGAATCTGTGTTAGAGTGGTCCAAAAGACATGGATAAAGCTAAATCTAATCTTAGCCGTTGATTAGGGACTTAATCTCTGCCATCGAGATGTCAACAAGAAAAGTACAAGATGAGGCTTGAGGGTCACTTAGAGAACACACCAGAGTGATCAGTCATTCTATTCTCTAGAGTGGGGTTTGCTAAGAGAGATAGAATCAGTGATCGGGAGAGCAACTAAGGGGCATTGAGTACAGAGAGACAGAGAGACAAATATAGTGTCGTGATAGCAGCAGAGCAGCCAGAGAGAGAGAGACACAAGAGCAGCCAGTGCTCACGCAAGGCCATGTAGAGGTAGCTAAGTGCTGTGCAAAGCACCAGAAGGGCCAGCGTAGCTAACGCAGAGGCTCAGAGAGCTGACGCAGGGCCTCTTGGGGCTGACACAGGGCCAATGCTAGGCTAGGAGAGGCTGACACAGTCCATATTGGGCAAATGCTGGGGTTTTTGGGCGAGTTTGGTGTTGAGTAGCTGCTAGAAGGATTATTCGGGGTTTCAACCAGTAGATTTGTTAGAAACCGAGAGGTATTACTGCTAAGGAAATTATCTATTGGGTAGGCCAGTTTTGACACCCAAATTGTACTCTGATATTGCTTAATAAGAAAACCCTTAGATAGCTGCACCTATTTTCCCACATTGGGTTTTTTCGGGGACATTAGTCCAAAAATAGTGTTGTCATGTGGTGTGTTTGTTCTTGTTTCTTTTAGTTGCTAATCTGTAATATGTTGAGCATGCATTGGTGTTTATTTTTAGTATTTACCTTGTAAATAACTTTTTAAGGAAAAATAAAATGTAGGTAAGAATAAATAAGGTAAAGTGCATGAAGGGTTTCTAGCTAAGTAAACTTAGAAACTTCAACAGGAAAATATTAGAGTAATAGAATCCATCCTTAAAGAAAGGAAGATGGAGTCAAGTTCACATACAAAGGAAGGAAATTTTTCCTACAACAGTCTTTCAGTTATGGGTTATAGATTAATTACATTGAAAGGAACTATTCAAGGAAAACAAATTAATATCACTTTCAACACAAGCAACGAGGAAAATTACATCAATATTAACTTGGCAAATCAGCTATTAATCCAAAAGCCAAGCATTGGTGAAAGAAAAGATATTAATTGCGAAAAGGAGTATGAAATTAGTGATTTACAAGTGACAGTAGATCATTATGAGTACATACCTCAATTTCATGTTGTAACTATGTATAATAGAAAAATTGACATAATTCTCAGTCAACCTTGGTTTAAGGAATTGGGTACGTTCATGTTAAGCATAGAGAAACAACTTTTGAAATTTCCTTATAAGGGGAAGATGATCACATTACCAGACATAAAAAGCAAATCAAAATCAATAACATCTTTATTATAAGACTTTAAGGATATTTCAGAATTGATGTTTCAAAATAATAATAAAACTATACCAAAGAATCAAAAGACCTTGAAGAAGTCATCTGCAATAAAGACAAAGGAATTTCGCATCTTAGAAATCACAATGAGAAACTACTCGAACAAGTCAAGAAATCTAAAGCCACAAAGAAGGAACTCAAGAATCGTTTCTAGAACAAGAAGAGGAAAATTTACGTTTTAAGAACCTTAATAAAACATTTTTAGAACAAATCAAAGGTTTAAAATATGAGAAAGATACTAAGAATAAAATCAACAATCCAGAAAGCGAAGGACTTTTACGTCTAAGGAATCATAACCAATCCCTACTTACACAAATAAAGAAGCTTAAAAGTGACAAGAAGTCACTAAATAAAAAGTTAAAACAACTTCAAGAAGTATTGAAGTCTCAAGTCATTTTAGTCCAAGTAGAAGATAAAGGAATAAATACCTATCCAGTCAATATCACAACTCAGGAAGAGGAGAAACCAGTATATGTTAAAACATGTGCAAATGTTGCAATTCAAATGATGGACATTCCAAGTGATGATTCAATAGCAAATTCAATAACAGTACCTAAAGTAAATTGGGAAATCATCATAAACAGATTAGGAGAAGATCAAATTGCAAGAGCTCCTTTCAACATCTGAATCACAAGAGAAGACAAGTAAGTCAGTCTACATATTTGAACCATTCATAATGGAAACAACAGATTTATGTTCTAAGGAATATTGAAGTTTGCAGAATCCAATCCTATGATAACAATTCACTACAAATTTCTAGTCACTGTAAAGTTCCACAGAAGATTAATTTAGGATGGTCTGATCCATTTTCAGTCTGACAATTTTTTCTATCACTAAGAGAGTCATATCTCCTTGTATCAACGAAGATAAAAGTTTAGAGACGAGAAGATATTCGAAACGGAAAAATATATCAATCCCTTTCATTAGTAACCTTTGAGGAAAAACCTTTTTGACGAGGAAGGCAATGTTATGAATAAAATATATAAAATAATGCAAATAATGTAAACTATAATAATAATAAATAATGATTAAATAACTAGTAATTAGTTAATGAAGACGTATGTCCATAAAGACAACCATTTGTGAAAATGTACTTACCTAGGGTATATAACCAAGCGCTCACCCTCATTGTAATCATCTCATCATATCATATCAATTTTTTTTATATAATATTCAATACACAATTATTTGTCCTACAATGGATGTTTATGTCTTCGAAGTATTTTGAAGTTTACTCTGTTGCATATACGAAATTTTTTGTTACATTGGTATCAAAGCATTCCTCTGTGTATATTAACTTTGTTTATTACATCTCATACCAACATAACGAACAAAGTTTGTATACAAAGAGGAATACTCTGATACCAATGTAACAAACAAGGTTCATATACGCAGCAAAGTAAACTTTAAAATATTTCAAAGACGTAAACATCCATCATAGGACAAATAATTGTGTATTGAATATTATATAAAAGCATTAATATGAGATGATGAGATGCTTATAATGAGGGTGATGGCTTGCTTATATACCCTAGGCAAGTACCTTTTCACCAATCGTTATGTCATTAGGGACATACCTCTTCATTAACTAATTACTAGTTATTTAATCATTATTTATTATTGTTTACATTATTTGTATTATTTTATTCATAACTTGTAATTTAGATACTTGTAACGGGCTACACACTTGGAACAATTTTACAAGAGAAGAACAATATATTACATCCAAACTTGATTGGTTCCTCCTTTTTGAAACCTCAATCAGGAAATATTTATTCATGGAATTATCCATCTTTCTGTTGATTTTTTTGTGTAGCATATAGAGGTACTCTAAGATTCTGAAAGGTCTCCCAAGTTAGCCAAGGAACATTATGAAAATGGAAAATTAAAATTTATATTTTTGGGATTCATGTAGGCCCTAAATTGTCAAGTCAACCACACAAATGAATGGGTGTGACTCTTTGTCAAAACTTGCCCATTTGACAAATATAAATACACAAAGAAACTACCTCATTTTTGCCTCACACAATAACAACATATCTTATGAAGTAGCTACAAAGAGGAGAAAAAGGATTAATTGACCAAGTTTGACCATATCTAGAGTTTGACTAGAGTTGACCATTGACCTATTCTTTGATCGAGTAGATTGTTTGTACTTGGTTGAGATTTCTAGCTAACTTTGACCATAGTTACAAGATGACTTGACCACAAACAAGAGGTTGAGTTTGACTGTAGTAAAGGACAGTTTGAGTACGGGTTTGACCACAGGGGTTAACTGTTGAGAAGTGTAGCTTGGGAGGTATTCCACAAGCTCAGATTTTGAGTTTGTGAGAATTTTGGTCACAAAATGGGTTTGTAAGCTAAAGACCCAAGTGAAGGGGTTATAGACCTAGGTGGGGTTTAAAATTCTAAAATAAAAATTAAATCCTAAGTTTAAGTGGATAATTCCTCTAAGATCTAGAAGGTTCTTAAGAAGGTTTAGAAAATTTATTTAAAGAAGGCCTTAGGAAAAGGCTAAAGCATTAAGTAAGAAAGATGCTCATTTGGTCATAGGGGTTGCTAGAGATGTAACCTACAAGGAAGCCGAGCTAGTAGGCTTACTACTGAGGTAAAATATGATCCATTCAAGTGCATATCATCCAAGGGAGAGATAAATTTAAGAGTTTCAAGTCATGGAGCCAATATATAACGTGAGGGAGGATGAGATTGAGGGTTCTTCCTCCAAGTCTGTTCTAGCCGAGTTGATCCAAGTGGTGGTCAATTTATAGATGCAGTTCTGTTGACACGAAGTAGGCACACTCTCTATGAAATATGGGTCGCAAAAATTTTGTGACTACAAGGAGAGCCAAGCATTTAAATTGGGATCATATGATCTAAGCCAAGTAGGCTGAGAACTCTTGAGATATAGTGTAGTAAGGAGGGTGACTAAATGAGAGGATTGTGCGTGTTAGGAGGTAAGTCATGACAAAATTTGGGAAAACTTGTGGATTGTATAGGTGCCCTAATAGGAGGTCGAATACCTTTGGTCTTCTTCTCAAATGAGAGATCTTTAGGAAAAAAGTGTGTGTGTCTTAAAGATGTAAGAAAACTTGTCTCTCAAGGTGAAGATTGCTAGAAAATGGAGGAGACATCATGGAGAAGTCAGGACAGAAGTTGTAGACCGTAGTTTAGGGTAGACCCCACACATGTGCCAAGGGATATCTAAACCAAAGTGTTACAAACCTTAAGGGGTCCATCTAAGTGAAAACAGGCACAAGGAGTGCCTCCATTAGCATCTTAGATAGGGCTAAGATAAGGAGAAGTTACTTGGTCGAGTTAGGAAGAAATTTGAGCATTCGTTGGGCCAATTCTTACTAAAAATAGAGCCAAGGGTTTTTGTTTTGTTGCAAGTAAGATCAAGCCATAGATCAAGGTTGATCTGTAGGCTAAGAAGGTTAGATCAATAAGTGAATAAGGCTAAGTGATGATGCAATATAAGGAGGACTATTAGAAGGATCAACAAAGGTCTAGAAGGAGGTTTTGAGGTATTATATGTGGTTAGTTTGGTACCCTACCTAGACTAAAAAACCTCAAGTTTGTAGCATGTTATTAGCCCCGTTGTGTGGAAAAATTTGTGACGTCCCTCCAATGGTAAATGATCTTAGTGTTGGTAAAGTTGTGGAATGATCAAGGGTTATTATTAAAGGAATTAGAATATGTTGGGAACAACCCAACTTGGCCAGATTTTGGGTAGATATTGGGGATAAATCCAAGTTTTGTGGAAGTGCGCAGTAGAAAGGATGTTGCAGAGTACGAAGTGAACCATGCAGCAGAGTAGCAGAGCACAACGAAGACTGCACAACAAAGTCACAACACAACATCGGGGCTTCGTGGTGAAGCCCCCTTCCTTTTTGTAAAAGCATTAAAATATTGTAAATTTTTTTGGTTTTGGGACATAGTCCCTTGTATTTTGAAAACCATGGTATCAGATCCATGGTAGTGTAGCGATGTAATCCCTCATGTAATAGTATATATAGGGATGAATAAATAAGGAATTATTCATAGAATTGGATAAATCTATGTTTATGTGATATTTTTGTGGTCTGTATTTTGGAGGAAAGGTGAGGCTCTGTAGCTGTGTGTGCAAAGGCCTAGGTCTGCAGCTTTGTGCATAGGTTGTCTGCAACTGTGTGCACAAAGAAGAATTGTTTGTTGTACCAAATTCATATTATAAGCAACAGTTCTTCTGGATGTAGTCCCACATTGGGATGAACCACGGTAAAATCTGTGTCTCAGTGTTCATTTTCTTATTTTCTGCACTTTATTTCAGTACAATTTATGAATGTTTGTGTTATGCTTAAGAAATGAATGTAATTATGTGAAGTAATGTATAGGTGTGAAGTTTTTTATTAATTCAAAGTTGTTTATACGAGTTAAATCATAAAGAAAATATAGAAGTTCCACAACACAGCATCCCTCAGTCTCTAGAAACCTAGTTCTGCACCCCCGATAAGTCACTTCGGGTGAGACTACAACTTTCTCGAAGGTCGTTGCCAAAAGGGCTAGTGTTTGAGGGTTTTTGTTGGTGCGTAGAAAAATAATCGAACCTACGTCAACCCAACCTCAAGCCAACAAATGGTTCTGTTGCCGAGACCGAGATCTGTGTGAGGGATGTTTATGTGGCTTCCATTTAAGAAGGAAATCCAACAGTGGATAGAAAAGAAGGAATGTGAATTTGGAGATCAGGAGAACATAAACCCTAAATTGTCATATAAAAGGTCGTTACAATGATATATTTTTGAATATCAATACAAATTTTTCTTCGGTTCATTTCCTATGGAGTTGTACAAGTGGATTTCAAGATTGACAAAGAGAAATAATTGTTTTAAAGGAGATGAACCTAAGCATTGGACTCCAAAATTGATACAACAACTCAAGGACACTTATAACAGAATTTCAAGAGCTAATGATTTCTGGGTTGACAACATTTTGGGAGGATTTATTACTGAGTTTGTAATAGACTCGACAGTGTCCTATAGCGAAGCTGAATGAAACTTTTTCAAGGGACCATGAGGTAAGTACTTGATCTTTGAAATTCTCGATTAAAATGCTTTTGTGTGAAAAGGGAATTCTTCGAATGTAGTCAAATTAGTATATTATGTTTGGGAAAAAATCTGAAGAAGAGGCTAGAACAATGCGAAGTGGAAAAAGGTATAGAGTATACACTAATAAGAGATCTCATGGCCGAGATCAGAAGCTTTTCATAGAGACTAACTATAGCCCTCTGCTGAGTGAATCCGAAGGTGAAGGAAACCCCCCTAAAAATCTTGAAGGAACTCCATAGTATTCACCCTTTCATCTTGAAAGTGCATTGAAGCCCAAATATAGCTAGAGTCAGACAAATTTTGCGTCTCCCCATCCCCCTACCCCCATCCCCCTCCCCTTACGAATCCTCCTCCCCCTCCCCCCCTGAGAAGAATGATGGTCGATGATATTAAGTTGTTGATCTTTAAAGAAACTGGATCAAAGGATACATAGTAGTTTTGGTTCTTATGAGAAGTAGTATGGACCGCGAAGTTGATCCATGATGGAAATGTGAAAAATGCACAACTTGCCACAACATTCAAAGATAGAGCATTACATTGGTATATGAAATATTCAAACAACTAGATCAAGTCATATGCAGATATAAAATTAGCATTGGTAAAAGAGTTAAATAAACCAAAATCCGAGTCACAGTGCATCACAAAACTAAATGAGATCAAACAAAGGCCAACTGAATCAGTTTGGGAATTTGATCAGAGGTTCAAGGTATTGCTGGATTAGGTGAGCTTCGATATAGCTTTGCAATAACACAAGGAATGGTTTAAAGTTGCGCTATTGCTACACATCAGATTACCTTTGACATAACAAAAAATAGAGACCCAAGCCAAATCTTTGGAGTTGTAAATTAAGTTAGAAGCTTCAATGATAAGTGATACAAATGCGAGTATGAAACAGATATAGAGTTAGTTGGCGAATTTGACTCTGCAATTACAGGATATGAAGAAGACTAAAGAAGTTTCTGACAAAGTCTAGTGTAAAAAGTGTTAGTGTCGGTCTTTCCAGCCTTCCTACAGTGATCAAATATGCTCTTACAAAGTGATTTTGAAGTGTCAAGGTCAAATTTTGTCATTTCAGTGAGTCTTCAAGCAAAATTTGGTCACTAGGCATTAGGTCTAGGGTTTGCTCTCACTCTTTTCAAAGTTGCCCAAATTCCAATCTATGTCACTATTTAGCTGATTCTATCATCATTCATAGGGTTTTCATTATCATCTCAGTGTCTAATGAGTCATTTTACACCTTGTTCATGCTTCAGTTGCGCCTAGGTAAGGTCATTTCCCTCTCCTAGGGTTTTGAAGGCAATTTCTCTTGGACGGTCAAATCAATGGAAAAACTTGTTTCCTGATGTTCATACACCTTCCCCTA
>APFE031280823.1:173447-186791 GCA_000404065.3 Pinus taeda | reverse complement strand
GTTTATGGATGATTGCTCAAGTTGGAAAAATAGATGGACTTCTATTTTTGATGAAAGTGTGAGTGATCACAGTGTGAGTGATCAAGTCTATTTTAGACTGGCTGTCAAAAATAGAAAAGTCAAATATTATTATCTCACAATAATATTTGGACTATAAACTTTGTCTTATTCTCTTGGAGCACTTCAGTTCGAGCTACGGAAGTGGCACATGCAATTGCATGAAGGAAATACGTGGTTCTTATGGGTTAGTTGAATATTTGCATGCATGACTTCAGTTAGAACTCAAGGGAGTTGAGTTTAGTGGACTGGAGGTGCAGTTGATGGAGTTGTGTTCAGTTTAGCTTTGTTAAACTGGTTGTATTTAGTCTAACTGGCAAATAGACTAGAGATGAGTTGGGTGAATTAGTTATTAATTAAATCACAAGTTATTAACTCATAATACAACTAATGAATACATCAGTTAACTCAGTTGCATGTCAGTGCATGTTCAGTTCAACAGGGACAGGTGTTAGAGAATCAGATTGCTATCAGTTGTGACTATAGTTGTGCACCAGATCTTGCACAAATCAGGGGATTGATTATGCCAATGAGTTTGCCCACATTGTAGCTTGTTCTCACGTGATTTAGCCAAGGAAAGACGTGGCTGCCTTGGAATTATCACCGGTTCTTGTGCAGGTATTGAGCAGCGGAGGCAGGCAAGCAGCGGAAGAGATTTGAGCCATTGATTGATTCAGATATGCGCTGTATTGTGTGTAACAGGTGGAGCTGGTACTGGATTGCTTGTGATAAGCATTGTACTTTGTAATGTTACATGACTCAATCATTAATATACAGATAGTTGGGGTTTTTGGCGAGATGCTTTCCCCGGGATACATACTGTGTTAATGTGTGAATGCTCTTGATGTTTTATTGTTATTGATGCTGCTATATTGATGATCAACGTAGAGGAGCTTATGTATTGTGTATGTTTTCCACAATAGTACATGATCAGGATAATCTCTGTTGAATGTGTTAAATTATTCAAAATTTCTACATATCAGGCATTATAGTGGACACTGAAGGGGTGCACACTACTACTGACTTTGTGGTAATAGAAATTGTGGATGACAACAACCCCTATCTTGCATTACTCGGATTGGATTGGGCATTTGCTAAGATGGCTATAATCAACTTGAAAAAGAGGAAAATGATATTTGAAAGAAACAATATAAGAGTGATTGTCCCCTTGGATCCGTAAGAAGGAGCAAGGTCTACTAAACCAGTTAGAGAGGTATATAGCGAAATTGATATAGATAACATCTATCAAGTGACAACCAAAGAAGAAGAATGGATCAACCCTAATGCAAATGGAAAGTTGAGCTGGGAGCATGAAAACTCCTTTGCTTCAGATTTAGAAGAAGAATTAGAAAATTGGCAAAACATGCTACATAAAGTGTTTACAAGGTGATGTGCAAGAATGACTAAATCACTTTATGATGGTTTGGGTGATATAAATACTTTCCTTGAAAAATATGAAGAGAATGTACCAGAATGTCAAGATTATTAACCCTAGATATAGCCCTAAGAGCTACTCCTACTAGATGGTGGGGCACACGTAAGAAGAACATAGGAACTTAGAAAGAATGTTGAAGGTTGATATGGGTAAGGTTTGGTCAAGTAGACACAGAATTGATAGATAAATATGATGGTCAAACTAATCCTAGAGAGCACATCCAACTTTGAATGACAACATGGAAGGAGATTCCACAAGGAGAATGGGTGCATGGGTTCATCCATACATTGGAGACAATTCCTCAAAATTGGTATTTGGAAACAGAACTTCGACATATTACTGTGAGCTAGTCAGAGATGGGTGATGGGTTTATATTGACATTTAGATTTGAAGATGACTATCCATATATAGATTCAACTCTTCAAATAGTTAAAAATAAGATTTTTTAGAATGAAATTTCACTCACTTGGTAGTCTAATTGGGTTGCGTAGTTACATAATGTACTAGAATGCTACAACATCATTGTTGAAGAAGATGAAGACCCTCACAATATTGACATAACATAATTTGAAGGATACCACAAAGTGAATGGAAATGAGTTAGAAATGTGTTTTATAATGAAGCCATTAAAGACAATGAAGGTAAATATAGGGTTAGAAGAGGAGCCAAAATTTGCAACCATAGGAGATTTTTGGGATGAGTAAGGCAACCGATCTTCTGCATGAATATCAGGAGTTATTCCCTGCTAAGTTTTCATATATGAAGGCCATTGTAGGATATTTAGGAGTTCTAAGGATTCCTCTTAAGCCTGATGCAAAGCCAGTTAAGCAAAGGCCTTATAGACTGAATCCAAAATACAAAGAAAAAGTAACGAAAGAACTTAAGAAAATGATAATAGTTGGAATCATTGGACCTGTGGAAGAATCAGAGTGGGTAAGCTGCATGGTAGTACACAAAAAGAAAACACAAGCTGAAATCAGAATTTGTGTTGATTTTAGGAAGTTAAATGATGCATGTCTATATGATCCATTCTCTACTCCATTCATTGATGAAGAATTAAAGAATGTAGGAGGTCAGGAAGTCTATTTGTTTACAGATGGATTTTCGGGGTACCATTAGATTATAATTGCACCAGCAGATCGACATAAGACCACCTTTGCTACAGAATGGGGTTCATATCAGTATACAGTAATACCTTTTGGGTTGAATAATGCCCCTGCTATATTCTCAAGAGTAGTGGTTGCAACTTTCAAATAATATTCAAAAGTTTTTGGAAGTATACGTCAATGTTTGGATAGTGTTTGGGTTATTGAAGAAGCACGTTGTGAGGTTAAGGTTGATGCTCGACACATGCAAACAGTATCAGATTTCTTTGAATATCAAAAAGTGTATATTCTATGTACCTTTTGGTATATTGTTATGACATATTGTTTTCAAGCAAGGATTGATGGTGGATCCTATGAAGATTGCTATTATTGTGAATTTGCCTCCACTGAAGACAGTGAGGCAGCTTCACACCACACTAGGACATACAAAAATTTATTAAGGGATATGCATAGATAACTTCGTCGATGGAAAAAATGTTGAAGAAGGATGTAACATTTCTATGGAATGAAGAATGTCAAAAGAGCCTCGACACACTAAAGGAGAAAATGGTAACTGTGCCTATGTTGGTTTTCCCATAATGGAATAAATAATTCATATTCATGTGGATGCTTCATGCATATCTTTAGGAGTGGTATTGGCACAACCTAGTGTAGGAGAAATAGATCACCCCATAGCTTTTGAAATTAGGAAATTTTCTAAAGCAAAGAAGGACTATACAACTACAGAAAGGGAAGGTCTAGCTATGGTATATGCATTACAGAAGTTCAGACAATATTTGTTGGGACCACATTTCAAGATGTTCACAAATCACTCTGCACTAAAATATTTCATCAACAAGACTATTTTAGGAGGAAAAATTTGCAGGTGGCTATTATTATTTTAGGAGTATGAATTTGAAGTTATTTTTAAGCTAGGAAGACTAAATGATAGACTTGATCATTTGTTGAGGATAGAAATAGGAGAAGAACTGATAATTATTGAAGATAATCTTCCTAATGCACAACTATTTTCGATTAGAGTAGCAAATGAGAACTTCGTTGATATTATTCATTTCTTAACCATAGGAATGGCCTCTTCAGAATACACTATGCAACAGAAGAAAAATTTGGTGGTTAAGTTAGTAGTTTTTTCACTAATAGTAGGGAATTTATATAAATTGGGATCATATGAAATATTGATCATGCATGTTCCTCAGCATGAAAGATAGATAATTTTGATAGAATCTAATAGTGGCGCAACTAGTGGACATTATGCATGGAAAGACACTATGCAGAAAAATTTAAGATCAGGACTATGGTGGCCTACATTACAGAAAGACGCAAAGGAATATTGTCGAGCTTGTGATATTTGCGAAAAAATAGGAAAATCTTCAAGGAGAGATGAAATGCCACTAGTACCACAAGTAACATTGCAAGCTTTTTATGAAGGGGCTATTGACTTTGTTGGACCAATCAATCCACTAGGGAAAAATACTGGTGTGATGTATATTATTACTGCCACTGATTATTTGACTAGGTGGGTCGAAGCACAACTTATGAAGGATTGTAGCACATAAACTACTACAAAGTTCATATTTGAGTATATTTTGTCCAGATTTGGGTGTCCAAAGATATTGATGAGTGATCAAGGGTCACATTTCTTGAATCAAACCATTGAAGCATTAACTAAGGAATTTCAAGTTTATCACCAAAAGAGCACTCCTTATCATCCTCAAGCAAATGGAATTGTGGAAGCATTCAATAAGTTTTTTGGGAACGCATTGACAAAAGTATTTAATGTAAACATGGATGACTAGGATCTTAGGATTCCACTAGTATTATTGGCCTATAGGACTACATGCAAGAAGTTGAAAGGAAATACACCCTTTATATTGGTTTATGGGTAATAAGTTGTGATGCCCATAGAATATATTGTCCCAAGCTTAAGAATTGGAGCATTTACAAATATGGCATACCCCGACATAATGAAAGAAAGGATGTTGCAATTACTAGCTCTGGAAGAAGATAAGTTTATAGCAGGATTTCATCAACAAGTAAAAAAAGAAAGAGAAAAGGCTTGGCATGATAGGCACATCAAGCTAAAGAAGTTTAAGATAGGAGATCTTGTTCTCCTCTATGACAACAAGTTTTATAAGTTTCCAAGAAAGTTAAAAATACATTGATTAGGTCCATATGTTATTAAACATGTTACTGATGGAGGCACATTACAGTTAGCATA
Organism: Pinus taeda; assembly: GCA_000404065.3. NCBI lineage: Eukaryota > Viridiplantae > Streptophyta > Pinopsida > Pinales > Pinaceae > Pinus > Pinus taeda. The sequence goes on along the minus strand of APFE031280823.1, from coordinate 181,975 downwards.
ATTAAATGTAGAACTAATGTGGAGAAAAGTAAATGGTAGTAGATTGAATTTATACATGGACAACCTTGTCTCTACAGCTTTGTCCTAAAGAAGAAAGGAACTAAGTCTTAGTGTTACTTGCAGTTGAAAGTGGACACTGGACTATAAACTATGCTGCAGAGAGAGCTTCGACAAAGAAAGTACTTCACAACAAGCAGAAATATGTTGAAGTTCGTAGGAAGATCGTGATGTAAGACAAAGGTGCACTACAATAGGCGACGTGTCAAAGTTCGCTGAAAAATTAGAAACATGATCGTTAAAAGGGATAAGACATGCGTAAATTCGAATTTAAGATGACAATTGGCAAAATTTAGTGACAGATATGAATTTAATGATGCAATTTGAATAGAATAAGAAAAAAATGAAATCTAATGATGAGGTTCGAAGGCCAAAATTGTTATAAATAGCTCACACTCGTGTTGATTAAGAACTTTGCAAATTGAGAGTTTGAGAGAGTAATAGTGCGAAGCTATTACAAATATTTATTACATGAATATCTTGTCGACTGAAGAATTCATTTGAGTATTTAACGAGACAGGTTTACAAGGAGTTATGGAAGTAGCCACCGCGACAATAGCGAATGCACCAGCGGAATCACCAGTTGCACCACCTGTAGCAGCAACACCCTCAGTAGCAGCACCGCCACAACAAAAGTCGCAGACTTCGCCAAGACAAAAGAAACCTAAGGAAGCAAGAACAAAGACAAAGTAGAACAAGAAGCATGCGAAACCTATAAAACCACAGAAGAAGCCAAAGCAGGTCAATCTCGAAGAAGAAATGGAGGAAGTTTTGGTGGAGGAAGGTGGTGCAACGTCCATCTCATTGTTGCCCTCATATATTCCACCGAGAAAGCCAAACATCAAACTCATGAAGGATTCAAAGGAATAAAAATATGGAACGTTTACACCATTATTTCTGAAGGAGGTGCCATTTGAAGGAGAGTTGTTAGGGAAGATTCTGTGGCTAAAGTTTACAGACAATGACTTTAATGACCAAACAAAGTACCCAGAGTTCATGTCAGATCGATACTTGAAGCAGGTTCACTACGCAGACAATGATATGACGAGGTTAAAACCACAACAATGGGCCAATGGATTGGTGTAGTTAAGGCTGACCAATATGATAAATGTGTCGCACTTTGGTAGAAGTTCAGCGAATACAACCCATGTTCGAAAAAAGTTGCAAATATGTCAACATAAACATTGCAGTGCTACCTATTCAAGTCTTTCATAAACTACACGAAGGTGTTATTCATGAGTTAAAGGAGTGAGAACAACACATAACACAACTCAACATCCATGTAGAACAAGAGCACATTTTTCTGAAGAAGCAGTTGGACCAAGCCATTAAGGATAAAGTACAGGCAGAGTTGTAGCAGCAAAGGTTAAAAGAAGTGGTCGAAGCCACTTGCAGAGAAGTGCCAAACATGGAGGTTTTTGAGGAGGAATCCACTAAAGAAAAGGTCACAAATCTTGGCCTTGCAATCAAGGAACAAAAGGATAAAGTTGTTGCAGTTCAGTTTGAGTATGAAGTCAAAATTAGTGAGTTTCAATTGAAGTTGTGACCAATTATGCCAAAGGATGACAGAGAATAGAGGGAGGCTGACCTCAAGTTAATCATGCTTAGCATCTCTACAACATTGCTGGACTATAACAAGCTACTGGATGAGAGCATGCAAATTTGAATTTCACTGCAGGAAGATCCAAATGTTCAGAAATTGCAGGAGGAGATGTAGCAACAACAATAGTACTTAGAGGAAAATCGAGCAATTATGAAGACATTGTCTATATTGTAGAAGCTCGCAAAGATTAATGAAGTGAAGGTGCTGCAAAAGAGGATTGAAGAGATGAAGAAGGAAGAGCAAGTTTGTTGGAAAGAACTATGTCATGGTAGGATGAGGCACTGTATCTATCACAGGTAGTAGATGAGAAGCTTCAGTAGCTTCGATAAAAAGAGGAAGAACTAACAAATAAGGCTACTGAACATGTAACAGAAGAATTGTTTGAGGAAGCATGTAGCGAATATAAAAAGATGAAAGAAGTGCTCCAACAATTCAACCAAGCCTACAATAACATTGCAGAAAATATTAGAAGCAAAGCGGTTGAGTGACTCAGGACAAGTCACGCATGAGTGTTGGGGGCCTATTGGGCACAACCTAACTTGGCCATATTTTGCGCAGATATTGGGAATAAATCCAAGTTTGGTGGAAGCACACGGTAGAAAGGATGCTGTGAAGTAAGAAGTGAACTGCATAGCAGAGTAGTAGAGCATGAAAAAGATCACGCAACAAAGTCACTGTGCAGCATCGGGGCTTCATGTTGAAGCCCCCTTCCTTTTTCTAAAAGTATTAAAATATTGTAAAAGTTGTTGGTTTTGGGCTATAATCCCTTATATTTCAGAAACCATGGTATCAGATCCATGGTAATGTAGTGATGTAATCCCTCATGTAATAGTATATATATGGATTAAGAAATAAGGAAGAAAGCATCGAATTGAATAGATCTATGTTTATGTGATATTTTTGTGGTCTATATTTTGGAGGAAAGAAAAGGCTCCGCAGTTGTGTGTGTGGAGGCCTGGGTCTGTAGCTTAGTCTATAGACACCGTGTAATTGCGTGCGCAAGGAAGAAACATTTGTTGTACTAAATTCATATTATAAGCAACAGTTCTTGTGGACACAGTCCCACATTGGGATGAACCACAGTAAAATATGTGTCCTAGTGTTCATTTGCTTATTGTCTGCACTTTATTTCAGTACAATTTATGAATGTTTATGTTATGCTTAAGAAATGAATGTGATTATTATAAGTAATGTACAAGTGAAAAGTTGTTTGTTAATGCGAAGTTGTTTATAAGAGTTAAAGCATAAAGAAAATACAAAAATTCCACAACGCAACATCCCTCAGGTTGCAGAAACTTGGCTCTATAACCCCCCATAAGTCACTTCGGGTGACACTGCGATTTGCTTGTGGATCGTTCCTGAAAGGGCTAGTGATTAAGGGTTTTTGTTAGTGCACAACAAAATAATCGAACTTGGGTCAACCTAACCTCAAGCCAACATAATAGTAGTTTCTAGAGGCACCTAAATAGAATTAAGAAGGGTTGATAGTAGGTGCCATTGTAGCCCTAAGACTAGCCATTGAGATGGAATTCAAGACTTCAGGGAAGATTTATGGAGTTTTTCATGGTAGGAACAATAGTGAAAAGAAGCCATAGGAGAGGTCATATCTATAGCCCAAGATCTAACAATTTGAGGATCAAATTGTAGAGAGAAGGGGAATGATTTTGATGGCATATAGCAATGAAGAGATGATTGTGTTTGGGAAGATCTATAATCCCTGGGTGAGGGTAGTCCTGTAGGCCCAAGATCAGTCAAGCTTTGACTGATTAATAGGAAATGATGGAGTTGTAGTGAAGAATTAGAGTCCATATTGGACATATGTATGGCAACCAAAGTACATATTGGAGGATTGTTAGATAGTTAATCGTTGTTATCTAAGTGCAGGTATTGTGAAGGGATACAATCCTACTAGGAGAGGCAGTGAGGTTGAGCTCAGGGTATTATCAGCCAAGAGAGCCAGATTAATAGCCCAAGTTTATTATTGAATAATGAAATTTGAGAATGATAGGTGGTAGACCTCTGACCCAAATTTTGTCTTCATTGAAGCAACGAAGGAAGGCATTAGAGGGAAGAAGTCCAAAAGGAGCTGAGGAGTAGCAATGGGAAGTTGAGAGTTGTGAACAACTTGAAAGAAGACCTTAAGTGTTGATGCATTAAAGGACAAATGATCAGCTTGAGGGAAGATTAATAAGCCGAGTTCAATAACCTAAAGGAGCACATTCAGGGAATTTTGAGGTCTAAAATAGGCCTCCTAAGAAAAATGTACAACCAACAATAAATTTATAAGAACCAATAGGATTCAAGATGACGATGTCAACCATGGGGGATGATTCACCATTTTTGGAGTAAAAATTTAAAAAGATTAAAAAATAATAAAACTATTTTTCAACTTGTATTTTCAACTTATATCCCTAAGGTTTTACTCAAATTTCAAGAGGGAGTACTCTTTGGATGCAAAATTTAATTCATCATCTAAAGAGTGCCCATGTTGCATACTTTTGATGGACCCTGCTACATGAAAAATGAGAAATACAAGAAAAAGCGTGATTGTAATCATGTTTTTCATGTATTTCTCATTTTTCATGTAGTAGGGTCCATAAAAAGTATGCAATATGGGTACTCCTTGGATAAGGAATCAAATTTTGCATCCAAAGAGCATTTCCGCTTAAAATTTGAGTAAACCCATAGGGAGATAAGGTGAAAATACTAGTTGAAAAAATAGCTTTTCTTTTCTCCCCCCTAAAATTTGATGATATAATGTAATCTTATTTATTATTTCCACTATTATTTTATAATTTCCTTAGGAGGCCCACTTTAGACCTCAAAATTCCCCTAATGAAGACCATCAATAGAGGGAGGAGTTGTAGAGTGGGAGAAAAAGGACCAATATTTGTGTTTAGGGTATGATTAAGAAAGTTGTGATTCAGCTCTACATCGGCTAATGATCATAATATCTTATTATTGTATTCTTGTATTAGTGGATGTATGAGGCCCATTATCCCTGGTACGAAAGCCTTATATTTCTGTATTAATGTTGCTAATGTAACGAAGAAGGGTTAAATTTTTTAAAAATTATCATGTGCTCTAGTTGATTCACCAATGTGTAATTTTTGTTATGCAAAGTAGGATGGTTGAGGTACATGAGTAGGTTTTTTCAATGATTTTAAGCCCTGAGTAGGTTTGTGCAGTGATTTTAAGACCTAACCCAGATTCTCATGTTCCATGGAAAATCAACATGGTATCAAAGCTACATTGAAGGGCTAGTGGATTAGAGTGTGCACATGGAAGCATGTGAGCCAGCGGAGATAGTTTAGGGAGTCTAGCTTCAAAGGAACAATCCCTAAGGAAGTTCAAGATATTCAAGTTCTGATAAGGTAGAGACACTATAGAGACAATGATCCATTCTACAGGGTATGTTGGAGAGGTAGATGGTAGGTAGGCCAGTGTCGTCGGTGATGTGGGATACTTCAGTGGAATTACCTCGCTCGCTAAGAGGGAGTGTTGAAAATTGTAGCTTGGGAGGCATTCCATAAGAAAATATTTAGGGTTTGTATGAATTTTGCTCACAAAAGGGATTTGTGAGAAAAATACCCCCGTGAACGGGTTTTAAACCCAAATGTGGTTTAAAATTCTAAAAGAAAAATTAAAAAGAAAAATTAAGTCCTAAGTCTAAGTGGAAAATTCCTTTAAGATCTAAAGGGTGTTAGGTCCCTATAATACTAGTGATTCCCCCATTACTATTGTCATTGAATCTCTTATTGTTATTGTTGTAACCCTATTGTCCCCATATTGTTATTATTGTGCCCCATAGAAGACCACTATTGTTATTGTTGTGCCCCTATATTATTATTGTTATGTCGGCTTTGATTATATTGTGACCCCTTAGACTCCTATATATAGAAATGAGGCTTTGTCATTTGTATCATCCAAGAACTATTCATTTGTGTAATGTAAAGGAGGTTTCCCTCTCGAAGAGGCTGATTTTGAAGTCTTTGATCTATCTTTTCTTCTATTTTTTGAGTTGGTTACATAACATTTGGTATCAAAGCTTTGGATTCTAGGGTTTCACTGCTCCAAACAAGTCATGATGGAATTTTCACTATAACTTTTTCTATGATGTTATAGAATATGAAATGAAAACCCATTTTAGCTGAAATATCTACGAACCTTGGGTCTAAATTTCAAATCTTTTATCTCTATATTTTCGGAGATATGATCCAAGGAAGTTAAGGATTTTGCATAATCTCGAATGATATCTCAAACAGGGGACCTAGGGAAAATTGACATAACCTTCTCTCTGAGCATCAGAATGAAATTTTGTAAAATGTTGTAGAAAGAGGACAGAATGAATCTTTCTTTGTATTGGTTTCTATTCCTAAGGTTGAAAAAGTGACACGTGGAAATTCATAAAATTTCGTTCTACTGAACCAGTCTATAATTAGGCCATTGTGGGAGATTTAGCATAACTCTTTCTTGGAGAATCCAATATTGATCAGACTTGCAAGGTTGGAAAGAGGACTCATATGGATATTGTAGGACGTAATTTCAGACCTTGGAGATCCAAAATTACAGAGATACAACAAATTTAATAACGAGCTCCTAGAAAGTGAAAAAAGGTGTGTAGTTTTTTTTTTTTAATTTTGCATAACTTTGGTTTGAAAAATTATTTTGAAAGAATTCAAAGGGCATAATGAAGAATCATTATCATTAATTGATGCCCCAAAGAAAGAAAATGGAAATGCCTAGTAGGAAACCTGAAATCTCTAGCATGACTCATCAAGAAGAGGAAAAATGCAACACGATATATCAAAATTATGAGACCAAGTGCAACAAAATTCACTCTCACAAAAAGTAACATAAGCTAAGATGGATAGGTTAAAGAAAGGCATGGAATCTAAGACAGATGACTTGGAAGATAAGATGGATGGTTTAAATAAAGACATGGAAACTAAGATGGATGGTATAGAAGAAAACTTAAAGGAAACATGGAAGATTTGAACACAGATTTGAAAAAATTGCTACAAGAAATTCTTACTAATGGTGAAAGGGTAGTAAAGGAAACTCACGAGGAGAAAAAAAAAATATTAATAATGATTTCATAGAATCTAGCAGTGGATTGAAGACCCACTGATGAGCCTCGGTATTGCAACAAGAATGTTGCAACACCCAAGGCTACTGACTTTAATTATCAAAGCGGGGTTCGTACAAACTTAAGAGGTATTGACACTATATGTGCAACACACAACGTGTCCTTCCTTTTCTGTTGTGATGTAATGGAGTGCATGTACTGAAGTCAAATCCTAAACTAATTGTAGAAAATGAGATGTTCGAAATGGAACCTTAACCTATTGCAAGAAAGAAATTACAAGGAGAGAGACTGTAATCAATGCTAAAACACACCATTTTCTAACTAACTGCTAAGAGGCTTTGCTTCAAAAGAATGCTAATTTAACATGTATCCAATCCTACAATCCTAAGCATGTAGATTCAAACCATCAAACCTTCTACTGCTGTGCATGTAAATGAATAAAATGAATCTGTTTTTCCTTTTGTCTTTTTTCATGTGAGAGCGTGAAAGATAATCTATTTTGGTGATGTGGCAGATGGCTTGGAGATGACGGTGAACAGTCAAAAGGCTTAGGAGACAATTAGGGGCCCTTTTCTAGCTTTCGCAAGGCCTTTTTCTCAATTCAGGCTCAAAACAGGCTTTCCTACATAATGCTACATTGATTTACTACAAGATGTATAGATTTACTATAATTCATCAAATTACCAATAATATCAAATCCTTATTGGATGGGACGAATTTTATTATTAAATAGGATGTCTTAGGTCCCCATTCCAAGTGGAATCACTCAAAAATACCTATGCTAACCCATGCTAAAACATAGAAAAACATTACTAGCCAAAAATCTAGAAATTCGAGAACTAGTGAGATAGTAAATCTAAAAAATTCCTAACCTAATCAAGTTCAAATGCAGTGAGGTAATTTTTTTTATGAAATAGAATGTTTTTTTGATCTAATGCAAGTGGAATTAACTCGATTGAAGCTCGTTAGCATGCTATAAAAAATAGAAAATTTTTACTGTTCTTTGCTAAAAAGGAGGCCCAACAATCTATATTTGGGAATAAGAAGACTAATCCAAGAAGCTCAATGATTACTATGAACTTACAAAGCTTTTCCAAGAATGAAATAATGCTTTTGAACCTAAAAAATATCTTACATCAACCATTTAACTGAATCATACAATAAGAAATCATTAATACTAGATGCAAAAATAGAATGAAATAAAAACTAGAGATGCATGTGAATAAGAAGTGAAAAGAAGGAAAGAAAATGATACAAAAGGGCTCTGAGGTTCTTGGTATGGCCACGCCCAAGGAAACTTAGATACCTATGGAGAAGAACAAGATTTAGAAGCTGAGCATGACACCAATATTCATTATTCCATTAATACAATTACATCCCTGCAAGAAAATACAATGGAGCTGCAGAAATACAAGCTCTCTCCACCATAACACTAATGAAAAGCTATCCCTTGAGGCAATTTCAACTTGGTACTTATAAAAAATTATTAGGAATCATTCCCCATGAATGGAGGAAGCTTTCCCCACCAAAATCCCTTGATTAGTGGATCTGGTCCCCAATACTAGGAATTTGTAGTAAATGGTAGGGAACACATTCCTAGATTTTCTCAATCATTCCCTAAAGGCAAACTTGACTTGGTACCTATAAAAAATGATTAGGAATCATTCCCCATGAATGGAGGAAGCTTTCCCCACCAAAATCCCTTGATTAGTGGAACTGGTCCCCAATACTAGGAATTTGTAGTAAATGGTAGGGAACACATTCCTAGATTTTCTCAAT
>APFE031280823.1:121417-137723 GCA_000404065.3 Pinus taeda | reverse complement strand
ACCAAATTTTGCTTGAAAACTTTTTGAAATGACAAAATTTGACCTTAACACTCTGAAACCACTTTGTAAGAGCATATTTGATCACTGGAGGAAGGCTGGAAAGACTGACACTAACAGTTATTAATCAAATATACATATATACACGCTTATCATGTGCAACACCCACATACAAATTTAAATGTACTAAAACACATATATCATAATATATGCACTACTAAATAGAAACAGGTATACATATGTACGCGATAATACCAAAGGAAACTTGCATACAAATCTTAAACTACTAAATCATATCTTCGTTTCAAATCACAACATTTGTTAAACCCAGATCTTGACACGCATCACTACATTCATATCATACCAATATCATAGTTACAAATCTAACATGGTTAGCTACAAGAATAAATAGATCAGGCAAGCATATTCATTAGTATTCGCTACACTTTCAAATCTATCATAAATGAGCCTTCTTGTTGCTCCCTGGTGCACATGTGTTTCAAATTATATTACACATGAATAGAACATTACTTGTACACTTAACTCCTTGATCTCCATCTCCTTATATAGATTTTTCCTTTGCTAATACCTTAGTAAAATCCTTTGGTAATGTTGTTGGTATTTGTTGATGGGATCAAATAGACGTTGCTACCATAATTACTATGGGAAAATACCATGGTAGTGACCCTTGGTATCCCTATTTCCATGGTTCAAGTTATGTACATGACTTTTGTTTATAGAACTTGCATATATAGGAACCATGTATACTTCTCAAACTTCACATTTTTCATCCATCTGTAACTAAACTGCCATTTATTTTCAATATCATCTGTAATGTCTGTGTCATAATACTTGTACCATCAATTATGTCATCATATTATTATAACCAAGTTGATATCAAGAACATATTTATCAAGCAGGTTGTCATCAAGTACAACAAATTATCCATAATGCCAACAATATCCCCCTTTGGACTTGATGGCAACCACTTTGGTGTTTGGAAACCATTTGCAAACACCAAGTATTCTCTCCCCCTTTTACATCAAGGGAAAATGGATGAAATAGGTTGAATGAAGTACTTCCCTTATAGTTCTAATTGTTATAAGTCAGATCTGTTGATATGAACTATGAAATATGCTTATTAGCCATGCTCCTCCTGAGCATATCTTGAACCTTCTTAAGATATACAATAAAAGTACAAGGATTTATGGCTCAAACAAATATGACCTTTCCCATCACCAATGACTCTATGCTCCCATGATTATATCAATCACCCAACATAATGGGTTTAAATATTGGACCCAGTTTTACATCAATTACCCAAAATAATGGGGTTACATACATGACTTGATTCCAATAGCATATACATGACTGAATTTTACAATTATTACAACATGGGTCTTTTCATGACCTTTAGATCATGAAATCCATAACCATAAACACATATTTCAATAATGAAGTATCTTTTGTAGAAAAACCATGATAATCATTAGCAACCATAATGCTTCAAATGTGCATCGACAACATAATCATCTGACAAAAACATAAACATCCTCATTATCAATAAGAAATAAGTAGATAAGACAATGTAGAATCAATCAATACGAGACCAAATATGTAATGCTTCCAAGCATCACTAAGCAATGTCTTCAGTGATCATAGAACACATATATTCCTGATCAAAATTTGATGATAGCAAGATAAGCATCATAAACAACTTCACCAAATGCAACTCACGCAACATATGGGCATCATCCGTAGCTTCACATGAAATCCATGAATCATTAATAACTCATGACATAATGATAGAAACATGTATATTTTTCAGTAGTGACAGCAACAATAACCATATATCAAAATCACCAGCAATCATTGTCAACATAATGCAACAAGGAGTACTCAGTAAACCATAATACCAACAATGAATCATTAGAAGCAAAAGCATATGCTCCCCCTAAACCTATGCCAACTTTTCATCATCAAATATGATCATACCATGTCCTTCTCACCAATCAACAAAGAGAAAAATTACCAATACTAAAGCCTTGCAATAATGATTCAATCATCATGAACCAATACTCTTTCATCTATTCATACTACAATAAATCAATATCAGAGCCAAAATGCCAATAATTAACTAATGGAATCATATGATAAGCTCCTCTTGAATATGTACCATTCATTTATTACCATGGGAAACCATACGCTACTGTCTAAGACAAAAACCACGTATACACGAATTGCCATTCATAAGAACCATGTACATATTCTAAAATATCAATTTTTCATAGTCACAACTTCCCATGAACATGTCATGCATGTTCTTGATCATTGCTACCTCATTAGATGCAATATTAGTAATATAAATGTCGCCAAAATAATATCAAAACAATATAGAGAAACATCTTCAAGATACAGATGCATAGCTCCCCTTAAGATCATACACCATTGATCCTATGGGTCTGATGGTCATCACCTATTTTCCATGAGATACCTCTCATTTATTTGTACAATCTCTGTTAGAAGAACATATTAAATAAAATAGATGGTTGTGAGGACTGTCTTCTTTTACTCCAAATATGGAGAAGAGGAACTATACCTCTTATTTCTTCTTGAATTCATTTTTGGCACATATAACTTGCCTGCAATTATGAATCCTCTTACTATAACCTTTCCAGTGCCTTCTTCTATAAATTTTCATTTAGTTGGTGTAAACATAATTGTGTGACCCTTATCATTTATTTGGCCTACACTCTGATTTTTTTTGCTTTAGCCCTTGAACTAATAATGCATCGACTACATTTGTATTCTTATCAAGTTTGTCTCTACTTATTCCTAGAACTTTTGCTGGAGCACTATTTCCAAGAATAACTTTACCATCTTTCTTTGTTTTTCTTGAGAGACTCAAACTTGTTTTATCACCAAAAAATTAATTAGAGAAACTATTGTCTATGTATCATTCATCTTCATCTTCAAATGAGCACAAAGCAAGGCCACACTTAACTTGTTCTTCTTCCTTTTTCTCAATATGAGAAGTGATGGTGGATCCATATTTTTTAAGTCTTTTGATAACAATATTGTTGTTTGGTTGCTTGTCTTGGAGGGAATCAACTTGTTGTTTGTGTGAATCCATTGACTTGTTTCTGCATTCTTTTGCTACATGCCCAAACTTGTTACAAGTTTAACATCTTAGATGACCAGAAAAGGGAACATCATAATATTTGTGCTTCACATTTCTCTTATTGCAATGAATAGCTTTGTGACCAAATATATTGCATGTAGAACAATAACCTTGAAAGAAACTTGAATACCTGGTAGTTGATGATCTTCTTGTAAAGTGGCTATTTTGTTGAGATCAAAAAAATATGTTTTTGCAATTAGCTACAATGTGTCCATAGTTATGACATATAAAACATTCAACATCATTATCTACAGAATAGAATTGATTTATGCTTCTATAGTTAGGAGAAGATGTTTTCCTTTGAAAATTCACTTTCCTTGGTTCTTCGTTTGGTTTAATTTTTATATCTTTATCAATAACTTCAAAATTTTCATTATTTTCCTTCAATTTCCTTGCACAATTGTGTGAACTAGATTCTCCTTTAATATTTTCATGAAATCCAAGATCAAATTTAATGGAGGGAGACCTTTGACTATTAAGAATGTTATCCAAAATCTTAGTATTGTTTTGAAATTTCAATTGCTTATCCTTTTCTGCTAACTTACCTTCTAGAATACTTACCTCAACCTATTTTTCACCTCTAGTCTTTTCCAATTGAGTTCTCAACTCAATGATCTCCTTCTTCAACTCGGTTTCTTGTTTTTCAAATTCTTGAAGAATCTCCTCATATCGTTTGTTTGAATTTTCATGATCATGTTTGAGAGAGATAATCTCTGCTTCTAGTCCTTCACAAGAATTAGTTCTTTATTTAAGCTCTTTGATCCTTGCATCTTCTTCATTTCTTGTTTCCACCTTCAAATTTCTAAGTTTATTTCTCAATGAAGCTACTTCATCCTCCAAACTTTGACACTGATCTCCCCTTTCCTTATACTGTTTTTCGCTCCTTCTTCAATTTTATTTCCTTCTTTCAAATCCGCCTTTAATATGATAATATTTCTTTAGAGGCACACTCCTTGACATCAAATTGTTGCAATAACTTTGTTTGGTCTCTATTTTCAATTGTGACCCTTTTAACCTCTACTTCTAGGGCCATTCTTTTTTAATATGTTTTATCTTTAGAGTGATTACTTTCAATTTTACCCATGAGAGAATTTTTAATTGATTCGTTACCATCTTCACTATCATCATTACTGCATGAACAAGGAAATGGATCACAAGTAGAACAAAAACTTGTACCTGATAATTCTTTGTTACTGTCTTCTTCATTCTTAATCAAAAGAAAGTGGGGTGCTCCCAAAGATGAATATTTGTTTGCATTTATAACTTCCATTGCATCTGATATATCACTTTCACTACCACATTTTTCTTGAATTGGCACCTTTCTTTAGGTTTCCTTATTCTTTTGCTTCTTTCCCATTGTCCCTGGTCCACTCTCAAGTGGTTAAGATTCTGCTAGAGCAACCTGCTCTGATACCAATTGTTAGGAAAAATACTTAGGGTTGGGGTGGGTGGGGGTGGGGGGGGGGTGTGAATCCATTTTTTTTATTATTTGGTTTTACTTTGAACAATTTCATATCTAGAAATCTATATGCTATTGTTATTTATGCAATTCGCTTGTGTACATGACTTTAGTGAAATAAAACCATGTATATCCAGTTTACATAATTTGTCATAACTTCCAACAACGAGTTAAATTAACCCTTGCATTATTAATTCATTAACCATACCACATGCAATAAAGAACAAATAAATCACATCACATAAGAAACACGCATAGAACACCTGAATTTTAGGTGGAAAGCTAATGTGGGAGAAAACCACGTTTCGTTCATCTCTATCTTCTTTCTTAATATATAAAGAAAATATTCATTACATCTTGAATTGGTGTAGACTCTTACCAACACATAGGAACTCACTTGTAGGAGGTTACAACTTTCACTCATTCTCTAGCACCCAGTAGAAGAAGGCTATAACCCCATGATCTCGTTTACCAACTCCTAATAGACTAGAGCACCTACCCCTTGAACAAATTTACTAGCTACCACTAGAGGGAAGCTCTAACTCCCTTGATGAAGTTTCCAACCCTCACCGCCTCTCGTGGACAACATCTCATAATATTTCGTACTAGATCCACCTTTCTCAAATACACATCAAAACATGTAAGACACCTTTCATTAAATTTTCACACTGGACCCACACCAACAATAAGCCCAAACCAATATTCAAAACTGAAATACTGAGTCTTAAAATATGAATCACTAAAGCATTGTAAACTAACTAAATCGCTTAAACATCAAACCATTGAATATTGAAGTAATACAATCACTGAATTGAATCTCAACCAATGCAATACCCAGTAATTGTTGGGTTGTGTTATATTCTTTCCATGACTAACCTACGTAGTGAACTGGGGGGTTAGAGGGGGGCGGAGCCCCTCCTTCATTGTGCCGATTGTGCAGCGGGGGGGTTTGAGGGTGGCGGGTAGCCCCCCTCTACGAGGTCTGGGGCAGTGCCCTGATAAATTTTTCTTTTTTGGACCCTATATTAGGTTGGGCGAACCTACCTATGGTTTTTCGGTCCATGGTTTTGGACGTGATGGTTTTCAGTCCATGGTATTGGATGCTTCAGCATGTATAAATATGTATTGTAACATTGAAAGGAACATAATGAAAAATCAAGCTGGTAGTCTCGGTTTTGGGATCCAGTGGGAAATCTCTGTGTACATGTGTTTTATGTGTTATGCTCTCACTTTTTTATTTTTCCTATGATTTCGAATTCGTATGCAGGTAATTCCTATACGGGGCTAAATCCTACAGTAATAATGTCATACCTCAACCATTTAACCATTCACTGATTAATCACACAAATGGATAACAGATAGACATCATAGAAATAGTGTGCAGTCACTGCAAAACATGATCAATATTATCTTCAGAATATATGTGCGACTATTCTAAATTATACTCGTGTAAATATGCACTTACTGTGTATAAAATTTCATACATATCTCAATTCACTAAATGTTGAGATAGAATGACTACATCACTCACTAAGTTACTAGCATATTGAGTCACAATAGAAACTAATCATAGATCAACTTTCAATAGCATCATCACTAACCAATATTCCAATCTTCAAATAAATCAACCCAGTCAACCCTGTCAGACAAAGATTATCATGATCAAGACATCATTGACAGAAAAAAACAAGTAAAACAAAGCTCATCAACTGTCATCATCAAGAAACACTGCAAATCTTGACCATATTTAACTCAGAATATATATGCGACTATATTCTCTCCCCCTTTGACATCAAGGGAAAAGGGTTGAACTAGGATGAATGAAGTACTACCCTTGTAGTGATCTTTATTGTAAGTAAGATATGTTGATATGAACTATGAAATATTCTTACTGACCATGCTCTCCCTGAGCATATGTTGGACCTTTCCTATCAACAATGACTCTATGCACCCATGATTATATCAATCACCCAACATAATGGGTTTACATATTGGATGAAATTTTACATCAATTACCCAAAATAATGGGGTTACATACATGAATTGATCCCAATAGCCCATAGATGATTGAATTTTACAATTATTACAACATGGGTCTTTTCATGACCTTTACATCATGTCATTCATAACCATAAACAAGGATTTCAATAATGAAGTATCTTTTGTATAAAAACCATGATAATCATCAGGAACCATCTTGCTCCAAATGTACATCTGCAACATAATCATTTGAAAGTAGCATGAACATCCTCATCATACAGAATAAATAAATAGATAAGACAATGCATCATCAATCAATACTAGACGAAATATGTAATGCTTCCAAGCATCACCAAGCAACATCTTCAGTGATTGTAGCATACATATCTTCCTTATCAAGATTTGATGATAGAAAGAATAAGACATCATCAACAACTTCACCAAATGCAACTCACACAACATATAGGCATCATCCATAACTTCACCACATGCAACCCTTGCATCATTGATAACTCATGACATAATGATAGTAGAATATATATTTTTTAGTAGTGACAACAACAATAACCATATATCAAAACCACCAGCAATCATGATCAACATAATGCAACAAAAAGTGTTCAAGAAACCATAATGCCAAAATTGAACTATTAGAAGCATGGAATATGCTCCCTTTGAACATGTGCCAACATTTCATCATCAAATTCGATGATACCATGTCCTTCTCACAAATCAACAAAGAGACAAAATAGTAGTAGTAAAACCTTTCAACAATGCTTCACTCATCATGAACCAATACTCTTTCATACATTTAGATTGTAAAAAATCAATATCAAAGACAAAATGCCAATAATTAACTAATGGAAGCATATGAGAATCTCCCCTTGAATATGTGCCATTCATTTATTACTACATGAAACCATATGCTACTGTTTAAGTCAAAAACTGCGTATACACGTGACTGTCATTCACAAGAACTATGTTTAGATTGTAAAATACTGATTTTTCATAGTCACAGCTTCCCTTGAAAATGTCATGCATGTTCATGATCATTGTTACCTCATTAGATGCAATATTAGCAATATAAACATCACCAAAAGAATATCAAAACAATATAGAGAATCATCATCAAGATACACATGCATAGATCTCCCTGAAATCATACACCATTGATCCCGTGGACTTGATGGTCATCACCTGTTTTCCATGAGGCTATATACCTCTCATTTACTTTTGTGGTCTCTATTAGAAGAACATATTAAATAAAATAGACTGCAATGAGTATTTTCTTCTTTTACTCTGAATATGAAGAAGAGGTATTAGACCTCTCATTTCTACCTGAATTCCTATTTAGCATATATAATGTATCTACATTTATGAATCCTCTTGTTATAACATTTCTTGTGTCTTCTTCTATAAATTTGCACTTAGTTGATGTAAACACAATTGGGTGTCCCTTATTTATTATTTTCCCTACACTTATAATATTTTGCTTTAGCTATTGAACTAATAATGCATTAGTTGCTTTTGTATGCTTATCAAGTTTGGGTCTACGTTTTCCTAGAACTATTGTTGTAGCACTATTTCTAAGAATAAATTTATCGTCCTTCTTTTTCTTAAGAGACTTATACTTTTTCTTATCTCCATACATTTGATGAGAGCATATATTGTCTATGTATCATTCATCTTCATCTTCAAATGAGCACAGAACAAGGAAAAACTTAACTTGTTCTTCTTCCTTTTACTTAATACGAGAAGTGCTAGTGGATCCATCTTTTTGAGGTCTTTTGGTAACAATATTCTTGTTTGATTGCTTACCTTGGAGGAATCAACTTGTTGTTTATGTGAATCCATTGACTTGTTTCTGCATTCTATTACTACATTACCAAACTTGTTACAAGTAGAACATCCTACATGACTAGAAAAGGGAACATCATAATATTTTTGCTTCGCATTTCTCTTATTGCAATCAATAGATTTGTGACCAAACATATTGCATGTAAAACAGTAACCCTGAAAGAAATCTAAATACCTGAGAGTTGATGATCTTCTTTTGAAGTGGATATTTTCTTGAGATCAAAACAATCTTCTTCTGCAATTGGTTGTAATGTGTCCATAGTTATGACATATAAAACATTCAACATCATTTTCCAAAGGAGAGAATCGATTGATACTTCTATAGTTAGGAGCAAATGATTTCCTTTGAAAATTCACTTTCCATGGTTGTTGGTTTGGTTGACTTCTTATCTCTTTATCAACAATTTCATATTTTGCATTGTTATCCTTCAAGTTCCTTGCACAAGTCTGTGAACTAGATTCTCCTTTAATAGTTTCATGAAATCCAAGACTGGATTTAATGGAGGGATACCTTTAACTATTAAGAATGTTATCAAAAATCTTATTACTATCTTGAAATCTCAATTGCTTATCCTTTTTTGCTAACTTACCTTCTAGAATACTTACCTCAACCTATTTTTGACCTCTATTCTTTTCCAATTGAGTTCTCAACTCAATGATCTCCTTCTTAAGCTCATTTTCTTGTCCTTCGAATACTTGAAGAATATCCTCGTATCATTTGTTTGACTTTTCAATATCAGATTTGAGAGATATGATCTATGCTTCTAGTCCTTCGCAATAATTGTTTCTTTCTTTAATCTCTTTGATTGTTTCATCTTCTTCATTTCTTTTTTCCTCCTCCAAATTTATGAGTTTATTTCTTAATGAAGCTACTTCATCCTCCAAACTTTGACACTGTTCTTCTCTTTCCTTATAATACTTTCTCATTTCTTCAATTTTCTTTCCTTCTTTCAACTTGGTTTTTAGTGTGACAATATCTTATTTGTATGCACACTCCTTTACATCAAATTCTTGCAATAACTTTTGTTAATCCGTATTTACATCTGTGAGCCTTTTAACCTCTGCTTCTAGGGCCATTATTTTTAATTTTTTTTTTCTATTTAGAGTGATTAATTTCACTTTTACCCATGAGAGCAATTTCAGTTGATTCATTTTCATCTTCATTACCATCATTACTACATGAACATGGAAATGGATTACAAGTAGAAAAAAAATTAGTACCTAATAATTCTTTGTTAGTTTCTTCTTCATTCATGATCAAAAGAAAGTTGGGTGCTCCCAAATCTGAATATTTGATGACATCTACAACTACCACTGAATCTGATATATCACTCTCATTGCCATATTTTTCTTGAACTGAATTGTTCCTTTGTGTCACCTTCTTCTTTTGCTTCTTTCCCATTGTCATAATCCACTCTGAAGCATTTTAGATTTTCCTAGAGCGACTTTCTTTGATACCAATTATTAGGAAAAATACTAAGGTGGGGGTGGGGTGTGAATAAGTATTTTTAATTCACTTTTACTTTCAATTTCATATTAAAAAATTTGTATGCTACTGTTATTTATGCAACCCGCGTGTGTATGCAACTTTAGTGAAATAAAACCACGTATATTTGGTTTACTTAATTTGTCATAACTTCCATCAATGAGTTAACTTAACCATTGAATTATTAATTCATTAACCATGCAGAATGCAGTAAAGAATAGATAAATTACATCACATAAGCAACACACATAGAACACCGAGATTTTAGGTGGAAACCTAATGTGGGAGAAAATTGTCATTTCCTTTGTCTTTGTATTCTTTCTTATTATATAAACAAAATCTCCATTACATATTGTACTGGTGCAAACTCTTACTAGCACATAGGCACCCACCTACAGGAGGTTACAACCTCCACTTGTTCTCCAACACCCACTGGAAGGGAGCTACAACCCCCTGATCTGATTTATTGGCTACTACTAGAAGGGAGCACCTAACTCCCAAACAAATTTACCAACTACCATTACAAGGAAGCTCTCACTCCCTTGCTAAAGGCTCCAACCCTCATTACCACTCATGGACCACGTTTCATAATATTTCATGCTAGATCCACCTGTCTCAAATAAACATCAAAACATGTATGCCACCTTTCATTAAATTTTCACATTGGACCCACACCAATAATAATCCCTAACCAATATGCCAAATTGAAATGTTGAATGTAAAAATAAGAATCACTGAAGCATTGTAAACCAACCGAATCATTGAAACATCAAACCATTGAATGCCAAAACAATCCATTCACTGAACTAAATCTTCACCAATGAAATAGATCAAATTAATGCAATACCCAGTAACATTGTCACACCTCTACCATTTAACCATTCATTGATTAATCAAACTATTGGATAATAGATAGACATCATAGAAATAGTGTGTGGTTAATGCAAACCTTAAGCAATATTAACTTCATCATATATACGTGTTGTTTTCAAGTATACCCACATATATGCGCGCTTACCATGTATAACAACTACTTATAGATCTCAATTCATTGAATGTCGAGATAGAACCATTCCATCACTCACTGAGTTATTAACATATTGAGTCACAATAACAACTAATAACATATCAACATTCTTAGCATCATCACTAACCAGACAAAAATTATCATGATCAAGACATCATTGACATATAGAAACAAATAAAACAAAACTCATCAACTATCATCATCAAGAAACATTGCAAACCCTGAACATATTTAACTCATAATATGTACATGACTGTATTAAGCAGACCTACATATATATGTGCTTACCATGTGCAACACACGTGTATATATTTCAATGTACTGGAAAATATATCTCAAAATATATGTGCGACTAAACAAAACATATCCGCATATGTACACAATCATACTGAAGGAATCTTGCGTACATATCTTAAAATATTAAATCAAATATTCGCTGCAAATCACATTTGCTAAACCCATATCTAGACACACATCATTACATTCAGATCATACCATCATCATAGCTACAAATGAAACATTGTTAGCTACAAGCATAAAGATATCAACCAAGTATATTCACAAGTCTTCACTACACTTTAAGAGCTTTTAGATCTAAGCCTTCTCCTTTCTCCCTAGTGCACACCTGTTTCATGTTAGATCACACGTGAATAAACCATTACTTGCACACTTAACTTCTTAATCTCCATATCCTTATATAGTTTTTTCCTTCATCAATAACTCAAGAAAATTCTTTGGTAATGTTGTTAGTATTATTTGATGGGATCAAATAGACATTGTCATGACAATTACTATGGGAAAATACCATGGAAATGACCCCTGGTATCTAAATTTCCATGGTTCATATTATGTAAGCGACTTTTGTTCACATAACCTATGAATGTAGGAACCACGTATACTTCTCAAACTTCACATTTGTCACCCATTTGTAACAGAACTGCCATTTATTTTCCATATCTTTTGTAATTCATGTACCATAATACTTGTACCATCAATTATGTCATCATATTATAACCAATTTGACATCAAGAACATATTTATCATGCATGTTCCCATCAAGGCCAACACATTATCCATATTGGTAACAATCTCCCCTTTTGGACTTGCTAGAAACAAAGTTGTTGTTTGAAAACCACTTGAAAACACCTATAGACACAAAGTATTCTCTCCCTCTTTTACGTCAAGGGAAAAGTGAATAACTGGACTAAATGAAGCACTTCCCTTGTAGTGCGTGTTATTGTACTTCAAATCTGTTGTTATGAACTATGAAATATGCTTACTAACCATTCTCCCCTTGAGCATACGCTATACCTTCTAAATATATACAATAAAAGTACAAGGATTTATTACTCAAACAAATATAACCTTTCCTATCACCAACGAATATATGCTCACATGACCATATCAATCGCCTAACAACATGAGCTTATATATTGGACCCAATTTTACATCAATTACCCACTATAATGGGGTTACGTACATGACTTGATGCCAATAGCCCATACATGATATAATTTTACAATTATTACAACATCGGACTTTTCATGACCTTTACATCATGACATCAATAACCATAAATAAGAATTTTAATAAAGAAGTATCTTTTGTAGAAATACCATGATAATCATCAGTAACCATCATGTTCCAAATGTGCATTTGCAACATAATAATTTGACAACAACATGATCATCATCATCATCAAGAAGCAATAAGTAGATAAGAAAATGTAGAATCAACCTTTACAGGACCAAATATGTAATTCTTCCAAGCATCACCAAGAAATGTATTCAGTGATCATAGCATACATATCTTACTTTAAAGGATTTGATGATAGCAAGAATAAGACATCATCAACAACTTCACCAAATGTAACTCACGCAACATATAAGCATCATTCATAACTTCACCACATGCAACCCTTACATCATTGATAACTCATGACATAATGATAGCATCATGTATATATTTCATTAGTTACATAAACAATATCTAATATAATGCACTACATAAACCCCCATACTTAAAAACAATAACTATATATGAAAATCACCAACAATCATTATCAACATCATGCAACAAGGAGTATTCAAGAAACCATAATTCCAACTATGAATTATTGGAAGCATGGAAAATTCTCCCCCTGAACTTGTGCCAAATTTTCATTATAAAATCTGATCATACCATGTCCTTCTCACAAATCAGCAAAGAGATAAAATAATAGTAATAAAACCTTGCAACAATGCTTCACTCATCATGAACCAATACTCTTTCATACATTCAAATAGTAACAAACCAATATCAGAGCTAGAATGCCAATGATGAACTGGTGGAAACATATGATAAGCTCCCCCTAAGTATGTGCCATTCATTTATTACCACAAGAAACCATACACTACTGTATAAATAAAAAATCGCATGTACACTTGATTTCCATTCATAGGAACGGAGTACAAATTGTAAAATACCATTTTTTCATAGTCATAGATTTCCCTGAACATGTCATGTCTGTTCTTGATCATTGTTACCTCATCAAATGATATTTTAGCAATATAAATATCACCAAAATAATATCAAAACAATATAGAGAATAATAATCAAGATACAAATGTATAGCTCCCCCTGAGATAATACACCATTGATCATATGGAACTAATGGTGATCACCTATTTTTCATTAAGCTATATACCTCTCATTTACTTCATAGTCTTTGTTAGAAGAATATATTAAGCAAAATATACTATAGTGAGGATTGTCTTATTGTACTATGAATCTAAAGAAGAGGAACTATACCTCTTATTTTTTCCTGAATTATTTTTTAGCGCATATAAGTTGTCTACATTTATGAATCCTCTTGTTATAAACTTTCCAATACATTCTTATATAAATTTGCATTTAGTTGATGTAAACACAATTATGTGTCCCTTATCTGCTATTTGGCCTACACAAATAATATTGTGCTTTATCCCTTGAACCAATAATGCATTAGTTTCTTTTGTATGCTTATCAAGTTTCGCTCTACATTTTCCTAGAACTTTTACTGGAGCACTATTTCCAAGAATAACTTTACCATATTTATTTTTCTTGAGAGGCTCAAACTTGTTCTTATCTCCAAACATGTGATGAGAGAATCCATTGTCTATGTACCATTCATCTTCATCTTCAAATGAGCACAGAGCAAGGCCACACTTAAATTTTCTTCTTCCTTTTCTAAATATGAGAAGTGGTGGTGGATCCATCTTTCTTAGATCTTTTGGTAACAATATTCTTGTTTGGTTTCTTTCCTTGGTGGAAATAAACTTGTTGTCTGTGAATCCATTGATTGTTTCTGGATTATTTTGCTAAATTCCCAAACTTGTTACACATATAACATCTTACATAACCAGAAAAAGGAAACACCATAATATCTTTGCTTCACATTTTCTCTTATAGAAATCAATAGCTTTCTGACCAAATATATTTCATGTAAAACAATAACCTTGAAAGAAACTTGAATACCTGGGAGTTGACGATCTTCTTGTGAAGTGGCTATTTTCTTGAGATCAAAACAATCTTCTTTTGCAATTGGATGCAATGTGTCCATAGTTATGAGATATAAAACATTCAACATCATTTTCAAAAGGAGAGAATCAATTGATACTTCTATAGTTAGGAGAAACTGGTTTCCTTTGAAAATTCACTTTCGTTTGGTTGACTTTTTATATCTTTCTCAATAATTTCAGATTTTTCATTAGTATACTTCAAGTTCATTGCATAATCTTGCGAACTTGATTCTCCTTTAATAGTTTCATGAAAGCCAAGACCTGAATTAATGGAGGGAGAACTTTGACTACTAAGAATTTTAGCGAAAATCTTAGTACTATCTTGAAATCTCAATTTCTTATACTTTTATACTAACTTACCTTCTAGAATATTTACCTCAACCTCTTTTTCACCTCCAGTCTTTTCCGATTGAGTTCTAAACTCAATAATCTCCTTCTTAATCATGTTTTCTTGTTCTTCAAATACTTGAAGAATCTCCACATATCATTTTTTTGACTTTTCAATTTGAGAGATATAATCTCTGCTTCTAGTCCTTTGCAATAATTAGTTCTTTCTTTTAGCTATTTTATTGTTGCATCTTCTTGGTTTCTTGTTTCCTCCTACAAATTTTTGAGTTTATTTCTTAATGAAGCTACTTCATCCTCCAAACTTTGACACTTATCTTCCCTTTCCTTATACTTCTTTCTCATTCTTTCTTCAATTTTCTTTTCTTCATTCGACATGGTTTTTAATGTGACAATATCTTCTTTGTGGGAACACCCCTTTACATCAATATGTTAAAATAACTTTTGTTGATCTCTATTTTCACCTGTGATTCTTTTAACCTCTGCTTCTAGGGCCATTATTTTTTAATTTGTTTTATCTTTAGAGTGATTACTTTCACTTTTACACATGAGAGAAATTTTAGTTGATTCATTGTCATCTTCACTATCATCATTACTGCAAGAACATGGAAATGAATCACAAGTAGAACACAAAATATTATCCAATAATTCTTTGTTATTATCTTCTTCATTCTTGATCAAAAGAAAGTGGGTGCTCCCAAAGCTTAATATTTGTTGACATCTATAATTGCCATAGCATATGATATATCACTTTCACTGCCACCTTTTTCTTGAATTGAATCCTTCCTTTGAGTTGCCTTCTTATTTTTTCTTCTTTCTCATTGCCCTTGATCCACACTCAATCTGTTAAGCTTCTACTAGAACGATCTACTTTGATACCAATTGTTAGGAAAACTACTTGGGGGGGTGTGGTGTGAATCAATATTTTTAATTCGATTTTAATTTCAATTTCAAATTCAGAAATATATATCTACTATAATTTATGCAACCTGCGTGTGTACATGACTTCAGTGAAATAAAACTGTGTATATCTAGTTTACTTAATTTGTCATAACTT
This sequence comes from Pinus taeda, assembly GCA_000404065.3. Lineage (NCBI taxonomy): Eukaryota > Viridiplantae > Streptophyta > Pinopsida > Pinales > Pinaceae > Pinus > Pinus taeda. The sequence goes on along the minus strand of APFE031280823.1, from coordinate 121,795 downwards.
CCATTAGTGAGTTAACATAACCATTTCATTATTAATTCATTAACCATCCAGTATGCAGTGTTGGGTTGTGTTATATTCTTTCGACGACTAGCCCACTTAATTAAACAGGGGTTAGAGGGGGAGGGTCACATGGGTTTTGAGGTGTACCTGTGACCCCACTCTATGGGGTCCGAGGCAACGCCCCAGAAAATTTTGGTTTTGGACCCTATGTTAGGTTGGGTGGACCCACTTATGGTTTTGTGCATGATTTTCGTACATGTTTTTGGACGCTATGGTTTTCGGTCCATGGTATTGGATGCTTCGGCATGTATAAATATGTATTATAACATTGAAAGGAATATAATGAAAAATCAAGCTAGTAGTCCCAGTTTTGGGATC
>APFE031280823.1:83247-119613 GCA_000404065.3 Pinus taeda | reverse complement strand
TCTGCAAGGTATCACTGTTATTTATGGTTGCAACAGTTCTGTGGTTCCCGAAAGTGGAGCAAAAAATCTAGTGGTCTCTGGAGAGAAGACCATGTTGTGGCATCAAAGGCTTGGACATATTGGAGATAAGGGCCTTTGAATACTTCATGGTAAAGGTACGGTAGAAGGTATGAGTAATAGCTCTTTGGATTTTTATTTTTGTGAAAATTGTGTATATGGGAAGCAGAATCAGGTGAGTTTCCCCTCTGGTAGTAAGAGGGCAAAACATATATTAGAACTTGTGCACAGTGATGTGTTTGGACCTGTGACGGTTCCATCACTAGGTAAATCTATGTACTACGTATCCTTTACAGATGACTTCTCAAGGAATACATGGATATATTTCCTTAAGAAGAAATCTGAAGCCTTTGACAGGTTTAAGGAATTTAAAGGCTCTCATGGAAAATCAAACAGAGAAGAAGATAAAGGTGCCGAGGACAGATAATGGTGGAGAGTTTTTCATCAAGGAATTTGAAGAATTGTGTAAGAAGTGTGGTATAGCATGACAAAAGACTACTCCATATACACCTCAACAAAATGGAGTTGCAAAAAGAATGAATAAGACGTTGATGGAAAGGGCAAGAAGCATGCTCAGTGGTGCCGGGTTAGGACAAGAATTCTGGGTAGAGGCTGTGGATACTACATGTTACCTAGTCAACAGGTCACCTTCATCAGCGTTGGAGGATAAGACTCCTCAAGAGGTATGGATTGGTAAGAAACCCTCTCTTTCACATCTGAGGGTATTTAGATGTGATGCATATGTACATGTTCCAAAAGAGAAACAAACCAAGTTGGATAGTAAATCTGAAAAGTGCATCTTTTTGGGTATAAGGATGGTTTAAAGGGTTATAAGCTTTGGAATCCAGTAACAAGGAAGGTTGTGTACAATAGAGATGTGGTGTTCAAAGAGGTGAAAGATGTTATTAAACATGAAGTCCAACCAAAGGAACCTGAGAAGATAGAGTTTGAGCTAAAGGAGGAAGAATCAGACTCTACAATAGAGGAGGAATCAGAAGATGAAGAGCCACAAACTCCCGCTTTGTGAAGATAAGTTCGAGAAAGAAGGTAGCCAAAAAGGTATAGTCCATCTGCTTTCTGTTCAATTTTTTCTTTGTATGTTACTGATGATGAGACCAGAACTATGAAGGAAGCAGTGGATTCAGAGGATGGAAAACTCTGGAAAGAGGCCAAAAATGAGGCTTGGGATCTGGTGGAGTTGTCCGCTAGAAGGAAACAAAAAGAAGACAAATGTAGAAGGACAAGTGGAGAAATACAAAGCTCGGTTGGTAGAAAAAGGTTATTCCCAGGTGCCGGGAATTGATTTTGGTGATATTTTTTCTCCTGTTGCCAAGGTAACTTCTATTAGATTACTTTTATCTATTGCTACTGCTTTTGATTTTGAGGTAGAACAGATGGATGTGAAGAGAACATTTCTTCATGGGGATCTAAAAGAGGAAATCTACATGAAGCAACTTGAAGGCTTTGTGGTGAAGGGTAAGAAAGAACTGGTATGCAAGTTAAAGAAGTCTCTATATGGGTTAAAGTAGTCACCAAGGATGTGGTATCATAAATTTGGTACATTTATACGAGGACTTGGCTTCACCAGAAGCAACGTAGATCACTGTGTGTATTTTAAATTAATTGATGTCCATGTTATTTATTTGGTCTTGTATGTGGATGATATGTTGCTGGTTGGAAATGAAAAAGAAATTATCCAAGATTTGAAGACCCAATTGTCCTCCAAATTCGGCATGAAAGATCTTGGTGCTACAAACTATATTTTGTGCATGGAAATTAAAAGAGATCGGAAAAAGAGGAAGCTCTGGTTAAACTAGAGGAAGTATGTCGAGACAATACTGCAAATTTTTAATATGTAGGATAGTAAATTGGCAAAGGTTCATATTCCTGTAGGTGTGAGGTTATCTGCTGAACAGTATCCCAAGACACAAGAAGAGGAAGAGGACATGTCCCATGTTCCATATGCAATTGCAGTTGGTAGCCTGATGTATGCAATGGTCTGTATTAGACCAGACATTGCACATGTAGTGGAAGTATTGAGCAGGTTTATGTCAAAAACAAGAAAGGAGCATTGGACAACAGTGAAGAGGGTTTTTAAGTATTTTTGTGGCACTAGTGATTATGGTTTGTGCTACCAAGGAAGACGAGGATTGGACAGAATGTTGGATATTCATGGCTTTGTTGATGCAGACTGGGCAGGAGATCTGGATCAGAGAAGATCTACAAGTGCGTATGTGTTTAAGCTATTTGGAGGTGCAGTCGTTTGGATGAGTAAGAAACAATCTGTAGTGGCACTATCAACTACAGAGGCAGAAAACATGGCAACCACTCATGCAAGCAAGGAAGCAGTTTGGTTGCAGAGATTGTGTTCAAGTATGGGGTTAGTATAGGAAGCTATAAGGATAGACTTTGACAGCCAGAGTGCAATTTTCCTGGAAAAGAACCCTGCATATCATTCAAAGACAAAGCACATTGATGTCCAGTATCATTTTGTGAGGGATATGATAGAAGAAAAAAAGGTGTTGCTGGTAAAGGTGGACACTTTGAAGAATACTACAGATGCATTGGCAAAATCTGTGAGCTCTGAGAAGTTCTCTTGGTGTAGAGAGACAATGGGCATTTCAGGGCGGGAGAAATGACTAAGCTCTCTTATGGCCCGCTGTGGAAAGAAAACAAAAAGTGGGAGAATGTTGGGTTATGTTATATTCTTTCCATGACTAGCCCACTTAGTTAACCAAGGGTTAGAGGGGGAGGGTCACATGGGGTTTGAGGTGTACCCGTAACCCCACTTTATGGGGTCCGCAGCAGCGGCCCGGAAAATTTTGGTTTTGGACCCTATGTTAGGTTGGGTGGACCCACCTATGGTTTTGTGTATGATTTTCGCACATGTTTTTCGACGCGATGGTTTTCAATCCATGGTATTGGATGCTTCGGCATGTATAAATATGTATTATAACATTGACAAGAATATAATGAAAAATCAAGCTGGTAGTCCCAGTTTTGGAATCCAGGGGAAAATCTTTGTGTATATGTGTTTTTCTCTCACACGTTTATTTTCTATGTTTTAGAATTCATATGCAGGTAATTTCTGTACGGGGTTAAAACCTACATGTAGTAAAGAACAGATAAATCACATCACATAAGAAACACAAATAAAACACAAGGAGTTTAGGTGGAAAACCAATGTGGGACAAAACCACCATTGTCGTCGTCTCTGTCTTATTTCTTATTATATAAATAAAAGCTTCATTAAGTATTGTGTTGGTGCAGACTACTACCAAAATGTAGGCACCCACATATAGGATACTACAAGCTCCACTCGTTCTCCAACACCCACTAGAAGGGAGCTACAACCCCCTGATCTTATTTATCGGCTTCTACCAGAAGGGAGTACCTACACCCTAAACAAATTTGCTAACTACCACTAGAAGGAAGCTTTGACTCCCTTTCTGAAGGCTCCAACCCTCAACACCTCTCATAGACAACGTTTCATAATATTTCGTACTGGATCCACTTGTCTCAAATACACATCAAAACATGTAGCCCACATTTCATTGAATTTTCACACTGGACCCACAACAACAATAAGCCCAAACCAATATGCCAAACTGAAATAATGAACCTCAAAAACTGAATCACTGAAGCACTATAAACCAATTGAATCACTGAAATGTAATCCAATAGATCAAAATAATGTAATGCCTAGTAATATTGCCATACCTCAACCATTTAACCATTCAATGATTAAACACACTATTGGATAATAGACAGACATCATAGAAATAATGTGCAGTCACTATAAACCCTGGTCAATATTAACTTCATAATATATACATAAAGGTTTTGAAGTATACCCACGTATATACACGCTTACTACGTATAACAATTGTGCACAGATCTCTATTCGTTCAATGTTAGAGACATAATCACTACATCACCCATTGAGTTACTGATATAATTAGTGATAGTAGCAACTAATCATAGATCAAAATTTTGTAGCATCATTACTAATCAATATTCCAATCCTCAAATAAATCAACCTAATCAACACCGCTAGATAGAGATGATAATTCTCAAGACATCATTGACAGAAAAGATCAATTATAAGAGAACTCATCAACTACCATCATTAGGCAACACTGCAAAATCTAACCGAATTTAACTCAAAATATATATGCAAACACGATTGTTGTAAAGCAGATCTATGTATATACACACTTATCATGTGTAAAATGCACATATAGATTTTAATGTATTGAAAAAATTATAAATAGATCCACGTATGTACATGATCATATTAAAGGAAACCTATGTACAAATCTTAGGTTTGAACTGGAAGTCTTAGGTTGAAATCTTGTGTTATCCCTCGATCAGGGTGAGAAATTGAATATGATAAAAATATTAAACTACTGAATCATATCTTCGCTACAAATCACAACATTTGTTAAAACCATATCTTGACACACATCACTACATTCAAATCATACCATATTCATAGATACATATCTAACATTATTAGCTACAAGCATAAACATGTCAAGTAAGTATATTCATTAGTCTTCACTACACTTTTAAATCTATCGGATCTAAGCCTTCTCCGTTCTCCCTAGTGCACACCTATTTTAGATCAGATCATACATGAAAAAACCATTAATTGCACACTTAAATCCTTGATGTCCATCTCATTCTATAGCTTTTTCCTTTGCCAATACCTCAAGAAAATACTTTAGCAATGTTTTTAGTATTCATTGATGGGATCAAACAGGCATTGTCGCCACAATTACTATGGTAAAATACCATGGTAATGACCCTTGATATCTATATTTCCATGTTTCAAGTTATGTACATAACTTTTTTTCACAGAACCTTCATATGTAGGAATCATGTATACTCCTCAAAATTCACATTTGTTATCCATATGTAACTAAATTTCCATTTCTTTTCCATATCTTCCGTAATTCATGTACCATAATAATTTTACCATCAATTATGTCATCATATTATTGTAGATTTTAACCTCGTACATAAATTACCTGCATACGAATTCTAAAACATAAAATAAACAATGGTGAGATCATAAAACATAAAACGGATATACACAAAGATTTTCCCCCGGATCCCAAAACTAGGACTACTAGATTGATTTTTCATTATGTTCCTTTCAATGTTACAATACATATATATACATGCTGAAGCATCTATAAACCCCAATCCATTAACCCTGTATTAGAACATAATCATAGTTCCCTTAACCGGATCTACAAAATACCATGGACCGAAAACTATCGTTCCCAAAACCATGTGCAAAATCCATGCACAAAACCATAGGTAGTTCTGCCCACCTAATATAGGGTCGAAAAAAATTTTCCTGGGGCACTACCCTGGACCCCATGCAAGGGGCCTATCATCCCCCTGCATACCCTTGGATTGGGAGGGTAGACACCCCCCCCCCCCCCCTTGGGGTAGTTGTTGAAAGAATATAACACAACCCAGCATTCTCCCACTTGTTGTTTTCTTTCCAGAGGGGGCCACAGGAGAGCTTAGTCATTGATCCAACCCTGCAACGCCCATTGTTTCCCTACACTAAGAGAACTTCTCAATGCTCACAGACTTTGTCAATGCATCTGCAATATTCTTCAAATTTTCAACCTTTACCAGCAACACCTTTTTTTCCTCAACCATATCCCTCACAAAGTGATACTGAACATCAATGTTCTTTGTCTTTGTACGATAAGAAGGGTTCTTTGCCAACAAAATTGCACTTTGGTTGTCACAGTCTATCCTTATAGGTCATTGTACTAACCCCATATGTGAATACAATCTTTGCAACCAAACTTCTTCCTTTCTTGCTTGAGTGGCTGCGACGTATTCTGCCTCTGTAGTTTAATGTGATACTATAGACTCTCTCTTACTCATCCAACTAACTACACCTCCAAATAGGTTAACACACATACCCACTTGTAGATATTCTCTGATCTAGATCTCTAGTGTAGTCTGCATCAACAAAGCTAAGGATGTCCAAAAATATCTCCAATCCTAATCTTCCTTAGAAACATAAGCCATAATCATTAGTACCATGAAAATACCTTAAAACCCGCTTCACTGTTGTCCAATGCTCCTTCCCTGGTTTTGACGTAAACCTTCTGAATATTCCCACTACATGTGCAATGTTTGGTCTAGTACATACCATTGCATACGTCAGTCTATCGGCTACATTTGCATATGGAACACAGGACATGTCCTCTTCCTCTTCTTATGTCTTGGGACATTGTTTAGCAGATAACTTTACACCTACAAGAATAGGAACCTTCATCGGTTTACTATCCTGCATATTAAACTTCTACAATATTGCCTCAACATGCTTCCTCTGGTTTAACCAGAGCTTCCTCTTTTCCTGAAATCATTTAATTTCCATGCCAAAAATATAGTTTGCAACACCAAGAAATTTCATGTCAAATTGGAGGACAATTGTGTCTTCAAATCTTGGATAATTTCTTTGTCATTTTGAAACAACAACGTATCATCCACATACAAGACCAGATAAATAACACGATCACCAATTAATTTAAAATACACACAGTGACCTTATTTGCTTCTGGTGAAGCCAATTCCCCATATAAATGTATCAAATTTCTGATACCACATCCTCGGTGACTGTTTTAACCCATACATAGACTTTTTAAACTTGCATGCTAGTTCTTTCTTACCCTTCACTGCAAAGCCTTCAGGTTGCTTCATGTAGATCTCTTCTTCTAGATCCCCGTGAATAAATGGTGTCTTCACATCCATCTGTTATACCTCAAAATAAAAAGCAGCAACAACATATAAAAGAAATATAATAGAAGCTACCTTAGCAACAAGAGAAAAAATATCACCAAAATAAATTCTCGGCACTTGGGAATAACCTCTTGCTACCAACATAGCTTTGTATTTATCCACCTTTCCTTCTGCATTATTATTCTTCTTAAACACCCATTTGCTTCCAATGGGTTTCCTTCCAGCCGGTAACTCCACCAGATCCCAAGCCTCACTTTTGTGCAAAGATGCCATTTCATCAACCATGGCCTCTTTCCAGAGTTTCCATCCTCTGAATTTACTGCTTCCTTCACAGTTCTGGGATCATCATTAGTAATAGATAAACTAAAATTTGAATAGAAATAAGATGGACTATACCTTTTTGGCTACCTTCTTTCTCGAACTGATCTTCTCACAGTTGGATTTTGTGGCTCTTCATCTTTTGATTCCTCTTCTACCGTAGAGTCTAATTCTTCCTCCTTTAGCTCAAACTTTATCTTCTCAGGTTCCTTGGTAGGAATTCATGTTTAATAACATATTTCACCTCTCTAAACACCACATCTCAATTGTACACAACCTTCCTTGTTTATGGGTTCCAAATCTTATAACCTTTTAAACCATCTGTATATCCAATAAAGATGCACTTTTCAGATTTAGTATTCAAGTTTGCTCTTTTCTCCTTTGTAACATGTACATATGCATCACATCCAAATACCCTTAGATGTGAAAGAGGAGGTTTCTTACCAGTCTATATCCATTTTGGAGTCTTATCCTCCAACGTTGATGAAGGTGATCTGTTGACCAGGTAACATGCAGTCTCCACCGCCTCTGCCTAGAATTCTTGTCCTAACCCGACACCACTGAGCATGCTTATTGCCCTTTCCATCAACGTCTTTTTCATTCTTTTTGAAAATCCATTTTTTTCAGGTGTGTATGGAGTAGTCTCTATCGTGATATACCACACTTCTTACAGAACTATTCAAATTCCTTCTTGAAAAACTCTCCACCATTATCTATCCTCAACACCTTTATCTTCTTCTTTGTCTGGTTTTCCACCAGAGCCTTAAATTCCTTAAACCTGTCAAAGAATTCAGATTTCTTCTTGAGGAAACATATCCATGTATTCCTTGAGAAGTCATCTATAAATGATACATAGTACATAGACTTACCCAACGATGGAACTGAAACAGTTTCAAACACATTATTGTGCACAATTTCTAATATTCATTTCGCCATTTTGATATTGTTTCTTCTTCAGTCACATATGTATGAATGTTTTTTACCCTTCATGATTCATTTCACTCTAAATATGTTTGATTTTAAAGGTGTGATAAGAAAAATTCATCTTGTATGCCCTGGTTTGGGAAAATCATCATAGATTGTTTCATTTCTTTAGTTTAAAAATAATTCATGATATTCATGCTCTTTTTAGCACCTCACTAGTCTAAACCATCTCATCAATATACTACCAAGTGTTAAAGTAACTTGCCTACCTTGCCCCATCAGATGTCAGCAATTTTGATTCTCTTTTTCCCTGGCCTAGTTCAATCTCTAACCTAATTCACTCATATAGTGACTACCCCAACCAAATCAAATCAAACAAACCCTGAGCTATTATATCTAGCCTAAAACCCTAATCTGTCCAACCCTTTTGACTGTGATCCTTTGGAAAGAGCCCTCTCCGGCTTGGTAGGGATAGCTACCAAGTCAAAAGATTGGTTTTTGGTTACCTCAGATGGACTCTTCCTGGGCCGTGGAGATCTGGAGGAGTGATAACATACTGGTGTCATTTTCAGGAAACAAAAGGTTCATTTTCCCTGGGTGTAAAACTATTTATCGTTCCAGTTTGGTCCTCTGGATGATGGGAATAAGATTCATAAAGGCTGATTTCATAATTGTAGTGTCGAGATTGTAGAGCTGGCCTCGAGGATACAAACAAGGAAAAATTTTGCATCCTGATCAAGATGATTTAGTTGAAGAAAAACAGAAATTGTTCAAAAAATGAAGAAGGTTACAAGTCACAAGTTCGGTCAGACTTCATTTCATTGGTAAGCTTTCGATCATTTCCAAGTTAACATTTCTCTATTGACAACTTTCCTTTGAAAATATCTTTGTTCAGCTCAAAGTCTTAGGTATTTTTCCTCATATAGTCTGTGACCCTATTAAGATACTGGCTCCGAAAAGATATATCAGGTCAAACCCTAACCCAAAATCCTCCTTCTCCAGTTTATGACCTGAAATATTGTTGAGAAAGCCTAAAGTCCCTTTCCCCGAGATTGAAACCACAAAATTGGAAAGGACCACTTCCTTTCCAAATCATATACTTAGTATTGGGGATATTCCTTTTGACATTAAATTCGAGATATCCCTATTTCGTTCAAAATCTGAGTTTTGTCTTAATGAAGAAGTTTTCAATTTTCAATCCCATAAAGTTTGACTCATACCTTCTTACCTCAAAGTCTTTGTTTAATCAATCTTCTGTTGCTTCTCAGTCTTCAAAACTTGAACACAAGGTTTGGTCTAATTTCGAGAAACTTCAAAGCCTAGATGATCAATTACAAATCACTATTGAAAAGGTCTATATCTAGTATCAGCTTGAAAGTTTATCTTCTGCCATATCCCCTACCACACCTCTGAAAACATCAATATTACCACCTTTGTCTTCATCCCAACCAACACAACCATTGCAGTTCCCATTCACCATTCCCCAACAGTCATGGCAAGATTTTCTCCTTTAGTATTACCGGGTTGGTTGGCAGCTTTACCTCATACCTATGGCCAGAGACTTCCTCTTTTTGATGGCAGCCCGAAAATCACTGCACAACAGCATATTGATAAGATGGTTGATTTCATTGACTTAGAGGAGGTTGATGAAGATGATGCTAAAATGAGACTAATGGCCCAAAGTTTTTCTGGAGATGTGAAAAAATGGTTTTTTGGTTCAGTAGCATGCTCTATTGATACTCCTCAAAGGTTAAATGAGTTTTTCTTAGCTAGATGGCAAGAAAAGAAGAATCCATTGTAGATATTGGTGGGATACAATATATTGAAAATGAATCCTAATGAGACGGTTCAAGAGTTCACTATAAGGTTTAATCAAATCTACAATTCCATTTCATATAACATGAAACCTCCACCTAATTTGGCACTTCAACATTACCCAGATGCTTTTGATCCGGAGATGGCTTATCAACTAAGGGAAAGAGATCCTCCAACTCTAGAAGAAATGAAAAATAATGAAGTGTGGAAGTGAATTTGATGATTAAAAAGTCTCACTTGAAACATGAGAAACCAAAAAAAAGAGCAATCATCAAAGAAGAACCTTCTTCTTTCTCCAATCTCAAACTAGATGCATTGATCATAACCATGGAGAAAATGGCCAACCGGATGATAAATTTAGATAGAGCTTTAGAGCTACAAGTTAGAAATCCTAACTTCAGAAACCAATAGCAATCTCAGTACAAGATAAAACAAAGAGAGCGTAAAAGGTCTGAAGCATCAACATATCAATAGCTAATTCAAACACCCTTGCAACATAATTATTCTCAAGGAGAATTTGATGATGAAATAGACTTGATTATCGAGGAAAATCACTTATTTAGGGAAGATTTCCATCCCATTTTCTTGACTGAAAATGAGAAGTATGTTGAGGAGATGGAGGATCCTAAGGATGAAGACTACATATTGGCAAATGACAATGCATTGGAAGCTCAATCTGATGATTATCAAAGAGGATACTTGAATGCACTCAGCTTTCAGCAGAAGCAGTATTCCTTGAGAAATAGAGATGTCCCAATCACTTTGATTCAGAAAAGAACATCACAGCATAAGGATACTCAACCAAAAATAAATCCTCAAGGAAATAAAAGAAAAGGTAAAGAGATGGAAGTAGCTAACCAAATCAAAGTAAACAAAGAATCTACAAGCAATCCAAACAAATACCCTAATAGTCAAGAGAAGGATCAGACATCAAGAGAACAGCTCGAGAAAAGAGACACCATCCAAAAAGAGGTAGAAAAATCCAACTCATTCAATTTAGAAACAACAATTTCAAAGTTGAAAGTGTCAATCCCTCTAATTGAACTTGTCGAAAATAGACATTACAAGTCTGATATAGTTAAAATGATAAAAGTTAATCCTATGTCTGATATGGTTGATATTGAAGATGACCAACCTGAAATAATTTTTGGTCCAGCCATAGATGGTCAGTCAGGAGATAGTGATTTTCCTCCATTTTACCTGATTTTAAGAATCCATCAGTTCATTCTTCATCACTCCATGCTTGACTCGAGAGCTTTCCGTAATCTAATGCCCAAGGCCATCATGGAAAGGTTGGGTCTAGATATAACTTGGGAGTATCATGACTTGTACTCTTTTGATTCTGGCAAGGTCTGTTGTCTTGGTCTAATCAAGGATTTGGTAGTATCCCTGGACCAAATCCCGACAGAGAATGTTTTAATGGATGTGGTGGTAGCTAACATACCACCATGGTTTGGGATGTTGTTGTCAAGGTCCTGGGGAGCGAAACTAAGAGGCAAACTATAGTTAGACTTTTCTTATGCCACCATCCCAGTTTTCGGGAAATTGAGGAAGTTGTACTGAGAAACCAAAATAAAATTCATGATAACTAGCAAGGAGAAGCCCAATAATCATCCTATAAATGTTGTACATACAGATTTAGAATCATTTGTTTTATATAATGATAGCATATAGAATGATGTAGATAGTCAGCTTGTGGAAATTAAAGATGTACTAGATATTTTCAATTGTATAAAGAAATTTTCAAATTAGGAAAAAGAAAAGTTTCCAAGTTCATCAGAACAACCATTGGACAAGGCAGAGAAAGGCTTTTAATAGCTACCAGAGAAGGTAATGGAAATTCAAAACACTCTGAAGAGACATTTCAAAAAATTGATTAAAAACAGAACCAATATGTACAACCCTTGGAAGAGGAACATGGCCTTTGGACCATGGACTTTGATGGTGCTCTTAGGAAAGATGGAGCAGGTATTGGCATTTGGATTCGAAGTCCACATCATCAGCAAGGAAAGCTCCCTTAGAATGTTAGATTATTCTCATACAAGTTATCTTTTGATTGCACTAACAATGAGGCTGAGTATGAAGCGTTGATCACAATTTTAAAGATATTGAAAAGGTTAGGTGCACGAAAAATTTCAGCGTATGGTGATTCAGAAATTGTGATCAAGCAAGTCAAAGGAGAATACCAAGCTCATCATCTGCGAATGAAACAATATAGAAATACAATTTTAGATATTCTTAGGATGTCTCCTGAATATACACTTTTAGTTGTACCAAGGAGTCAGAATTTCATGGCGGATTCATTAGCTACAGCTGCAAGGAATTTCAAAATCCCCATTTTTTCAAATAATAAATTTGAGATTCATGTGAAGCATCGACCCTCTGTTCCTAAAAACTTGTGATATTGGAAAGTATTCTGGGATGACAAGTAGGTGAATAATTTTCTTTAGAGTGAAGGAGAGTTTGAAAATTGTTCCATGGATGAAGTTTACAACAAGGATGATCAAGTAATTCAGGAAACCCAAGTTGATATATTATAGCTGAAGGACAACAATATTTTGAAAGGTCTTGTACCTCTCGGAGACTTGTTTGATCAATATGATGTAGCGAGGAAGCCTAAATTAGTATCTACTGAGAAAGGTGTTGAAGACGTGAACATTGGAACAACAGACAAACCAAAAATGATCAAGCTATCCAAAACATTGTCTCTTGAGGTAAAAGAGAAATACATTCATCTATTGTCTGAATTTTTTGATGTTTTCTCTTGGGATTATGCAGATTCAAAGGAGTGTGACAAGAAAATAATTCATCATACCATCCCGATTAAGCCCAATCAAAAGATCTTCAGGCAAAAGCTAAGAAGGATTAACCCGAGGTTGCTTCGATCCATAGATAAAGAAGTTAACAGACTTTATAAGGTGGGCATCATTGTTCCTATCTGATTTTCTAATTGGATATCAAATCTAGTCCCGATGAGAAAGAAGACTGGAGAGATTAGGCTCTGTGTAAACTTCAGAAACTTGAACAAAGCATCTCTGAAAGATAATTATCTGCTTCCAAAAATTGACCATATACTTCAGAGAGTTGTGGGCGCTTCTTGACTGTCACTTTTGGATGGCTACTCCAGCTAAAATCAATTTTTAGTGCATGAAGATGACCAAGACAAGACAACATTCATCACACCTTGGGGTACATTCAAATATGCAAAAATTCCATTTGGTCTTAAAAATGCAGGGGCCACTTTTCAGCATGCCATGGACATAGCCTTTTCAGATGAAAAAGATGTTTCTTAGTTGTATACTTAGATGATGTAAATGTATTTTCGCATTCAGATGATGAACATTTGCATCATTTAAGAGTCATTTTTCAGAAATGTAGAATGTTCGGAATCTCTCTCAATTCGAAGAAGAGTTTATTTTCTATAGAGGAAGGTAAACTTCTCGGCCACATCATTTTGAAAGACGACATCCGGATTGACTCTTCACGAGTAGAAGCCATTCAACAAATTGACTTTGCTTGTAGCAAGAAAGAAATCGAAGCATTCAATGGTAAGGTGAATTTCTTATGCAAATTTGTTCCTAATTTGGTTGAACATCTTAGAGGAATGACCAATATGTTGAAAAAAGATAATGAGATGAAGTGGTTTGAAGAAGCTCGCTAGGCCTTTCATGCAATAAAGCTTTCCTTAGCCACTGCCCCTGTTTTAATTAGTCCTGATTACACCGAAGATTTTATTATATTTTCATTTGCTTCTGAGCATCCCATGGCAGCAATACTAATGCAAAAAAAAGGATAAAATCGAGCTGGCAATAGAATTTTTCAGTCACAATATCAGGGATGCAGCCCTCAAGTACAACATCATTGAGAAACAGGCCTTGGCTTTGATAAAGGTGATCAAAGATTTCAGAGTTTACATTTTACATTCACATACTCTAGCTTATGTTCCTAATGCAGCGGTAAAAGAAGTTCTTGTGCAAAATGACCCAGAAGGTAGAAGAGGTAGATAGATAGCAACATTATTAGAATATGATCTTGAGATCAAGCCTACCTAGCTGATCAAGGGTCAAGGTTTAGCCAAAATCATGGCCGAGTCAAACCTTCATGCTCTAGACATCAACCTTGAGAAGCATTGTCTGAAAATCAAGAATAAGTGGATCTCATTCAGGTATCTGAAATCTTTCTTTTGTCTCCACGATATTCAGATATTATTTATGTGCTTCAACATCTAAATCCCCCTCCAGGCATGTCTAAGGCTAAGAGTAGGCCATTAAAGTTGAAGGCTTCCAAATATCGTATCATGGACAATGCACTTTATTGGAAATATCCTAGAGGTGTGTTGTTGAACTGTTTGAATGAAGATGAGTCTAAAGAGATAATAAATTACTTCCATAAGAGAGATTATGGAGGCCACTTATACTAGAATACCATGACCAACAAAGTACTGAGAGTGAGTTACTATTGGCCTACACTTTTTGCAGATATCTATAAGGCAGTGATGAGTTGTTACGAGTGTCAAGTTTTCTAAGGTAAAATAAAGCTTCTTCCTTTGCCTCTACAACCTATATCAGTTAATGCACCTTTCAGCAGTGGGGCCTAGATTTCATAGGTGATATCAATCCATCATTGTCCACACAACACATGTGGATATTGACAGCTACAGACTACTTTACTAATTGGATCAAAGTGATCCCAACCAGGCAAACAACAGATTCAGTTATCAATCAGTTCTTAGAAACTAATATTTTGTCCCGTTCTAGTTGTCCTAATAATATTATCACAGACAATGCGGAAGAATTCAAGTCCAAAAACATGACTGAGTTTTATGACAAATACAACATTAAGTTGCGACATTCTACATTATACTATCCGCAAGGAAATGGTTTGGTAGAGTCCTCCAATAAATCATTAATCACATCATCAAGAAACTGTTGGAGGCCAACAAAAAGAATTGGCACAGAAAGCTGATCAATGCATTGTGGGCAGATCAGGTGAGTAGTAAGAAATCTTTTGGGCTTTCTCCTTTTTAGATTGTGTATGGAGTAGATATTCTTTTTCCTTCATCATTAGTAGTACCAATCATGAAATTTTTACAAGAAGCAGGAAGTGAAGAGGATGATATTCAGCGTCGGATCAATCAAATGGTTCACTTAGAGAAAACATGGGATGAGGTATTTTAGAACACCTCTAAGCTTCATGATAGGATAAAGAGAATCCATGACCATAAAACAAAGGAAGATGACTTCAAAATTGGAGATGTGGTGCTTCATTGGGATGCCAGAAATGAAGACAAGGGTAAGCATGGTAAATTTGAAAACCTATGGAAAGGCCCATGTCAGATTTCAACTTTTCTAGGAAAAAAATGCTTTCTTGTTGGATGAGATGAATGGAGAACCATACTTAGGAAGACCAGTCAATGGTAGGCACTTGAAGCATTACCTTTTCTGAATTGTCATAGTTTCATTGTACATACATTTTAATTTTCTGCAAGTGTGAAGTAGAATATCACTAGATTTCAGAGCCCAAAGTGAAGGCCATGGAGCTTCATGTATTTTCTGCCATTTTTAGTATTCAGTCCTTAGTCATGTAGGTCAGTTTTGAGTCAGTTTGAGTTTTTTTGAGTTGTCAGCATTTACTCATGCATTTCAGTTTAAGTTTTTGACCATATTGGCCCATATGGTTAGGCACTTGGTCTACGGTGTTCTTGACACCTCCAAGGAGATACCATCCCCAAATAAGGTTGATGTTAGAGTCAATATTTTCATACTACCACTAGTGATCAAAACTCCTCTTTTATATCATATTAGTGTCCCATGTTGAAATTTTTATCATTCCACCTAGGTCCTCATGCAAAAATTTACTCATTGATGGTAGCACAAGTTAAAACCCCATTCCCTCTCAAAAATCGATATTTTTTGGCCCACCTTCATGTGTCTTGCTGAGAATACATTGACTATCAAGGCTTATTTCATCATGTTTTGTGTCATTCAAGTCCACCTGGAGTCCTGTCATTCAAGGTCCCAGTAGGTCACTAGGTTTCATTTTCCAAGGTCCAATAAAACACCATTTCACTGCATAAGGCCAACAAAATATGAGAGTCAACAAAATAATATCCATTTTTCAGTTAAATAAGGATTTACAAACACGTAACCATGTTTGCTAAAGTTCTAATTTTGATTTTAAGTAAGAATTTCATTCCAATCTGTAATTTATTCCAAAAACAGAGATGTAACTCTTTTTTTATATATTTATGTAATTTTATGTCATTATATGTAATAAGTGACTTTTCTCAAGTTGTCAACTCAGTTCCAAAATGCCAAAGGACTAAAAATCAAAGGTCAAAGTATGCCAATGTATATCAAGTGATCAATTTGTACAAGGAAAGGTCAAATGTAAAGATATAGTTTCCAAGAGTAAATTGAATGACAAAAGTAAGAAAGTGGGTCCCAAGGCCCAAAACATCAATTCCATGAAGTATAAAAACCACCAAGACATCAAAAGAAAATCTATTTTCACTCTCAAAGGTTGAACCCACACTCCCTTGGCTCAAAAAGTCAGTTTTGTAGGTTCAAAGGATAAAAATTTCTTGGCGTTGCACTTAGGAAGAAGGCACTGTGCTTAGAATCCAGGCACTACGCTTAGAGATTTGGGCACTGCCTTTTTCAACACTGGTGACGCGCTTCTGGGTTAGGAGATGTGATTTTTCTTGGTAAGACTCCAAGGTGCCAAAAACACCTCCAAATCCTCTCAAATCTCCACAAGAGTGGGTTTTTCTCCTCTACCAAGTAAGTAACCCTCTCTTCCACTCATTTTCTCTTCCAAACAACACTTCTTCTTAGTGTTTGATTCCAAAGAAAAATTGGTCCCTAGGCAAGGGCAAAAACCCTAAACTAATTATTATCCTAAAAAATTTTGCCCACAGACCCTACAACACATTCCTACATCATTGTTGAAACCATCCCTACCCTTACACTATCTTTCCTTAGTCCCTAAACACTTTTCCTACAAAACCCTAAGACCTAGGTTACTAAAAATCCCTAGGCAGCCTCTACCATAAACCTGTAAATTAATTTTCATTTCTAACTCCCTTCACATTTTCACCCCCCATCACCTCCCACAGTTCCATAACCCACCACCTTATCTCCCCAAATTTTTGTAGTCCTATCCCCATTCCCTAGACCTCTTCCCACTTACCATTCTCACTTACCTTATCACTAGGGTATCTTGAACAAACATTATGGAGGAAGACATAGATTATATGGAAGAAGAGGACAAACAAGAAGAAGAAGATAGAGAATAGAGGAGGCCACCCAAAGGAGGCAAAATGCTAAGGCTAGAGCCCACTAGCATAAATGAACTTATGGATTTACCAATGGCAGCCTCATGTTTTTAGTAAGTGGGTTGCCTTGACTTTTGCAAATTGATTGAAAGAGTTCAACATCACCCAGTTTTGACCAAACTCTTTGCATCACACCTTAAAGACAATCAAGTAACCATAGCAGGAGTGATCTTCACTTTGTCTACTTCTATCATTGTTGCTACCACAGGGATTCCAAACATGGGTGAGAAGTGGTTTAAATCAAAGGATTCAGAGGATCAATATTATGAACCATTTATCAAACCACTATACATGAACGGAAGGAGGAAGGTTTTCCCTTTCACCTACCTTCTTAATAGGTATGCGTCCTTGATGAAAATCATCATGAAGTACTTCCCTTATGAAGGTAGGTTCTCTAGGCTCTATACCTACCATATTAGATTGCTTATGCACTTCACAAGGGTCAAATTCCTCAATAACCCATACTATTTGTTTAGAAGCATAGATAAAATGGCCTCCATTGTGCAAAAAAGAGATTATGCTAACAGATGAACAACCTTTTCCATTACTCATTGATCAAGATCATTGTCCTTCATCACCTTGATTAGTTGCATATTTCATGGGACAATTTCATTGCTAATGACATTTTCACTGCTCCACCAGCTCCACATGTTCAAAGTATGCCTTCTTCATCTCATCCCACTGATCATCATGCTGAAGTCATACCCCCTTTAGCTCAGCCCACTACTTATATTCCTCCATCTGATTAGCCACCCTCATTATCACCACCATCATCACCATTTCATGATCATGCAGGGTTACCTAGTAGAGTTGAGGTCATCAGGCATAAGAGGACAGATGTGAGCACATTGGAACATACCTACCAGAGAGGCCACATGCAGGTGTTTTCCCCACAGATTGTGGGATGGGCCTTTCCTTCTTCATCATCAAAGCAAGTACAGGAAGGGCAAGGAGAAGATGACAAAGGAAAAGATCCAGTAGCAGGAGGAGGACCTCCATGAGACAGAGCATGATTTTGACTTAGTTGACCTAAGTGAGCATGATGACAGTGAAAACACAAGCATTGTCATCAAAGAAAAGGATGCACTCATATGGGAGCTCCAAGTCAACTTGCAGAGGGAAAAATACATAATTTCATACTATGAGCAGGAAAACAAGTAGTATGAGACCAAACAAGATCTCATGGAGATTCAACTCATCAAGGCAAAGAGGGAGGCTGAAAAGGCTAAGGCTTTACTTGATTAAGCATATGGATAATATGGTGAACAACTACAGGAGCAGGTGCCAAGGAGAAGGCCAAGGACTAGAGGCCTAAAAAGAGCATTGGATATAGAAAAACAGAAAGAAGCTGAACCAACTAATCAACTTACCCTAGATGAATAGTTTGCCAAAATGATCAATGAGATCTGGGAGAATTGGCTCGAGAGGGTAAACAACCGTCTTGAAAAGCTCCTAGACAAGGCCAAAATGGATAATGAAATTCAAAAGAATATGGAAAAACACTATGCCTACAGAGAAAGGATTTTCAAGGAAAAACTCAAAGCTACAAAGAATAAAATTGAAACCCTAACCAAGCAAAGGGAGGAAGATAAAATTGACATCCTTGTTGAGGCATCACTCATTTCTTGACACACATCATCAACATGAAAAATCATGTTTTACCAATGTAATTGATGGATGTAAATGTAATAATGATGTTTTTACTATTAGCTAGGGTAAATACATTAGGTGAAAGCTCCTTTTATGATGTAATGAATCAGTTTCCTAAAGTGAGGGATAAGTCACTTTGACCACCCTACACTCTAGATATCAGTTTAGTTTTTCATGGAACTGCTCCTCCTCTCATGGAATCAACCCCTGAGGCTAAGATGAGTTGGTTTAAGGCATATATCATGTAATTTCTTAATAATTCTAAGGGTTGGACTATTTTGGATGTTGTACTAGTGTTTCAACTTTCAGACTTTGGCATGAAATATATTGGATGTGTTGCAGCTATTTTGGTGGGATACCTGTGGCATGCTATTTTGACATTTTTGCTTCTTCAGTCACATATGTATAAATGTTTTGTACCCTTCACGATTCATTTCACTCTAAATATGTTTGATTTTCAAGGTGTGATATGAAGAATTCGTCTTGTATGCTCCGTTTTGGGAAAATAATCATAGATTGTTTCATTTCTTCAATTTAAAAAGAATTCATGCTCTTCATGCTCATTTTAGAACATCACTAGTCTAAACCATCTCATCACTATACTACCAAATGTTAAAGTAACTTACCTACCTTGCCCCATTAGATGTTTGCAATTCTAATTCGCTCTTTCCCTAACCTAGTTCACTCTCTAACCTAATTCACTCATCTAGTGACTACCCCAAACAAATCAAATCAAAAAAACCTTGAGCTACTATATCTAGCCTAAAACCCTAATCTATCCAGCCCTTCTGGCTATGATCCTTTGGAGAGGGCCCTCTCCGGCTTGGTAGGGCTAGCTACCCAGTCAAAAGATTGGTTTGTGGTTACCTTAGCTAGACTTTTCCTCAACCTTGGAGATCTAGAGGAGTGATAACACCCTCAACCTTAGGAGCTAAAAGCTCCTCATCGACATGTATATCAAGCTCCCTCTTAAGGGATACTCGCGTGGCCTTCTCCTCATCAAACTTGATATCCCTACAAACCACTATCATCCAATTGGTCGGCATGTACACCCGATAGTTTTTGGGTGTATCTGTGTACCCTACAAAGATTCCCAACTCTATTGTTGGCTCAAGCTTCTTCTGTGCATCTTTGGTCACATGGAATTAAACCGATGACCCAAAAATCCTGAAGTGGCCAACATTTGGCCTCTTATTGGAATAAGCCTCCTTTGGTGTCTTCATCTCAAGTATCCAATGTGGGCTATGATTCTGAACATAAAATGATGTGTTGCATGCCTCAACCCACAAGTGTAGTGGTTGGCCATGATCATGTAACATCATAGTTGTTGCCCCTACTATGCTCCTATTCTTCCTCTTAGAAACCCCATTCTGTTGAGGGTTATGGGGCTCCGTCAACTCTCGTTTAATCCCTTCCGTTTCACAGAAGTTATTAAACTCACTGGAGACATATTTACCACCATTATCACTTCATAGAGCTTTAACCTTCTTTCTAAACTCTTTCTCTACTAATGACTTAAACTCACAAAACTTTGTGAAAGGTTGATCCTTTTTCTACATAAAAAATACCCATCATTTACGAGAATAGTCATAAAAAAATATAACATAATGCCCTTGTTTGGCCATGGATGCTGTCGAGAATGGTCCACACACATTTGAATGGACTCTCTCTAGAATAGATTCTGCTCGACTGTCTCTGTCTCCAAAGAAATACTTGGTGTATTTTTCTAAAGTACAACCCTTGCATGTATCAACTTGCTCAAGCGTACCTTTGGGAAGAGTGGTAGATATTTGTTGCAATATCTTCAAAGCCCCATGACGCAAGTGGCCCAATTGCCTATGCCACAACTCGCCGACACCTCGGCTCAACATATTTCCAATTTTGAACTCAAAGAAGCACAATCCTCTACCTCTATCATATAGAGATTTTGAAATTGAATCCCTATCTTCTATACTTGACCCATGGCTATGTCTCAAAGGAATTCTTTTTCTTTCAAAAATATCACATCATGGCCTCTATCCTCAAGCATGGAAACGGATACCAAGTTCTTCGTCAGTCTGAGTACATGCATAACATACCCCAAGGTGAGTGGAGCTGCATGCTCCCTCTGAAAAGTAATAGTTTTGACACCAGTAACACTATACTTACCTTCACCACCCATCTCGATATGCATCTTGAGATCTTTTTCCTCCAGTTCACTGAATAACTATTTTTCGCCAGTCATGTGGAAAGAAGCTCCATTGTCTAAGTACTAGACACTTCCCATCATTGAAGACACCATCCATGCAATGAGGGAAAAGTCCATTTTGAATTGGGAGGCCAAAGCCTCACCCACCACGCCTCTTGAGGACTTCTACTTGGACTTCTTAAGTGGACAATTTGTAGCAAAGTGACCCATCTTGTGGCAATGAAAGCATTTAACTTTCGTCATGTCCTTCTTCTTACCTCCATCACAAAAATCTAATTTGGAACGAGAAATTTTACCTTCCCCTTCCTTTCCTTAATATCTAAGGAAAAATTCTCTTCATCATCATTATTTGATGAAGAGCCATCCCTGGTGTTCCTCCTTATCTCATCCTACATCATATCCGACCATAGTCATTCCCAATCTGGCAGCTTCTCCCGACCATTGACAGAGTCTTGATAACTATGCCAATGCTTTAAGAGTCCAAGAAGAGAAAGACTCACCATATCCTCCTCGACAACCGTGATTCCAACACTTCCAAGTTCATTCTGACATTGAGTGAACTTGGTCAAGTACTTTGGAAACGTCTCACATTTCTCCATATTGATTTTATGAAGTTTATCCTTCAGTGCCAAATTCCTTTGGTCACTACTATTCTGATACAAGTCCATTAATTTTTTTCCACATATTATGCAGGGTCTCCCTTCCATGGGGACTTGAGACAATATGATATCAAACTCCCTCAAGGATTATTTGCCTTGCCTTCACCACACACTTCTTCCACTCAGCCAAGTTCTGTGCACTAGTAGTTTTTGGCTTAGGAATTGCTTGTTTAACAAATTCCTTCAAGCCATTGTCCTCTAGCACATCCTCCATCATGTCCCTCTAGGATATGAAATGCGAGCTGCCTTCCAAGGCATACTCAAGCCTCAACCCATGGAACACCATCTACTAATCCTGAAGTATGTATGCAAATTTGACTTTCACCTATAACCCAGAAACTCAAAACTTCGAAATCTCCTCCAGAGAGCTGATTTGAAATCAGCGATATATCCCTAATCCAAACTCTGATTTGGCCAATTTTTTTTTTTGAATTTGGGTATATTTTACCAAGGAACCCAGATCTATAATTTGTTTCTAAAAATTTTCACATAAATTCTTAGATATGCTCTGCAAAATCTCGGCCCAAAAAACAATCTTGCTCTTATACCATGTAGAAAATCATGTAGATTCACAAGCTCATGTAATCTACTAAAACAAGAAACAAGAATCTACTTCTACTCTTTACAAAGGAAGCACATAAAGATCAAGCAAAACAATAATCGACAAGAGGAAGAACATCAATGGCACATAACACAATAAATATTCGGGGAAATACACAGCTAAACACCACTATATGTATTGTATTAATCGAGAAAATCAAGATGAAATTATAATGCTTGTTCTCTCTATAACAATCCCAATGCTCAGAAAATTCAATCTCCAACTCATAAGAAATCTCAAGGCCAAATCTTAGCCTCTTCAAAAGATCTCTAAGTCTCTATTCCAATGTGTAATTCCTATGAACGATAACTTTTATTTAAAGGGAAATAAAGCCTCTAAAACTGCGCAATCCGTTAAGGATCAATTCCTGAATGCATGCACTATCAATGCAACTCAGAAAAATGTAAAAAAATAGTACACTATCCTGCACTCTAGTCTCAACTGGGTCTTTCTCAAAATCAACATGCATGAGTTTCTGATAAGGGAATATTCAGTTAACTAGAGTAGCACTAATGCATCAACTAATTGTTAACTCACTATTAGTTCCTCAAGCAGTTGGGAACTAATTTAACTGGACGTAACTCAATAAACTGAGCTAATAAATTATCACTCATACTTAACTCATTCTAGACCCCTATAAAGTAGGGAGAACATACACATGACGACAGAAAGACTTCCAACTCTCATTTCCTAAGTTAAGTAAGTTTAATAAACTTAATTGACTAATTTTAAGTTGCTATGAGAATAGAATTCGAATTTAATTCACATTTTAATTCAAGGACAAATTAAACTAGAATTTCTTGTTGCCATTTCTCAACAAAAAACCTCTTAGCAGCAAAGGCGTCCCCTTGAAGCCAAAAAACAGCTCTGATACCAAATGTAGGTTTTAACCCCATACAGAAATTACTTACATACGAATTCTAAAAATAGAAAATGAACAATGGTGAGAGCATAAAACAGATATACATAGAGATTTTCCCCTAGATCCCAAAACCAAGACTACTAGATTGACTTTTCATTATGTTCCTTTCAATGTTACAATACATATATATACTTGTCGAAGCATCCATAAATCCCAATCCATTAAACCTAGATTAGAACATAATCGTAGTTCCCTTGACTGGATCTACAAAATATCATGGACCGTAAACCATTGTGCCCAAAACCATGTGCTAAATCCATGCAAAAAACTATAGGTAGGTTCTCCCACCTAATATAGGGTCGGTTTTTTTTTCCCGGGGCACTGCCTCAGACCCCATGCAGGGGGACTACCACCTTCCTGCATACCCCCAAATAAGGGGGGTATCCACTCCTTCGCGCATCAGGTAGTGATGGAAAGAATATAACACAACCCAACAATTATAACCAAGTTGAACTCAATAACATATTTATCAAGCAGATTGCCATCAAGGAAAAAACATTAACCATAGTGCCAACAATCTTCCCCTTTGGACTTGATGGAAACCACTTTGGTGTTTGGAAACCACCTACAAACACCAAGTATTTTCTCCCCCTTTGACATCGAGGGAAAAGGGATGAATCAGGCTGAATGAAGTACTTCCCTTATAGTGCTCAATGTTGTAAGTTAGATCTACTGATATGAACTATGATATATGCTTACTGACCATGCTCCCCCCTAAGCATATGTTGGACCTTCTAAAGATATACAATAAAAGTAAAATTATTTATGGCTCAAACAAATATGACCTTTCCTATCACCAATGAATTTATGCTCGCATGATTATACTAGACTTCAAATTTCTATGACCATTCTCATTGTGTTCAAAACTAATTACCATATATGTTTTCATCCTGAAGATGAACCGCAGTTGTTGGTTTAAAACATCGTTCATAAAATATTAAATGTGATATGGATCCAGAAATTAGTTTTGAACATAATGATTATATCAATCACTCAATAGAATGGGTTTACATATTGGACCCAATTTTACATCAATTACCCACAATAATGGGGTTACATATAGACTTGATCCCAATAGTCCATAGATGACTGAATTTTACAATTATTACAACATGGGTTTTCACATGACCTTTACATCATGACATCCATAACCATAAACAATGATTTCAATAATGAAGTATCTTTTGTAGCAAAACCATGATAATCATCAACAACCATCATGCTCCAAATGTGCATCTACAACATAATCATCTGACAACAGCATGAACATTCTCATCATCAAGAAGCAATAAGTAGATAATACATTGTAGCATCAATCAATAAGAACCTTCTTTATCTCAATAATAGTTGTTGTTTTGTCCTGAATCTCTAATTCATCCAGCTGGTACTTGTTTCTACTGTTCAAAAAATCTATCAACTGATTTGCTTCCTCAGGCTTGTCTCCCAGTTCTTCCTTTGTCTTTTGTATGGCTTCCATGGCTATTTTAACTAATTCAATTTGCTCAAAAATAACTTGAATGAAAGACCAAATATCATTGATGGAATCAATGATATTGGTCCACAGTATATCCTTGATGCCTCCTAATGGCTTTTCTAGAGCCAAATCATTTTCAAGGATCCTTATTCCTTCTACCATCCTTTAGTTTTTTTGAGTCTCTTCTTTATGTTGTATTTCAACAAGTGAACAACTGGTTTCTAGGCTTGTGACTTGCTCTCTGAGTTTCTTGAGTTCTATGGCCTAGATTCTCATTTGTTCCATAGTCTTAACCAATTCATCTACCTTTTTTGTTGTTATCCTTGTACTAGTCGATGTACCTATGGCTGAAGTAGTACTTGCTACTGGCAAGGTTGTTACTGTTGGAATTGTTGGTACCAAGGAAGCTGCCAGGGTGGAGGGTACTGCAATGGAAACTGTAGGTATTACAGTCTGAGGAGAGGTGGCCATCTCACTCTACTTGGACTGTATTAAATTCTCCAACAATTTCTCAATTTCCTTTAATTTATCATTCAACTTAAGAACTAGGTCCATAAGTTCTTCCTCTTTCCGTTTTTCTAAACCTTTAGCAGTTTGAGGATGGTGAAGAGGAGGAACCTTGAGCTGCTTCTTTAGTGCAACTATGTCATCATTTTTCTTCTTTATTAATTGCTCTGCTACTTTGACATCCTTGGGATCATGTCCAAGCTCTGTGACCAAGTCTTCCAAAGTCTTTATTCTAGTGTCTTTGGCCTGAGAAGAGGCCTTTTCCAATTGAAGTCGTGAAGATGTGTTATTTAATGAGTTATGTAGTTGATGAGTTGTGATTGCTTTGTTTCTCAACGTGGAGTAGATCATTTCACCTATTTGCTTATGTAGCTCCATTTGATCAATTGGGTGAATATCCCTTGCCAAAACTTCAAAATCAGTTTTCAAACAGTCAGCCATTGATTTTGGTTGTTGTACAATTAGCTTAAGAAAGCTCATATGCATCTTGCCTTCCTTTATGTCAAAGGCTAACATCAGCCTTGTTTGGTTCATTGGAGCCATTTTGAGATAATGAGCATAGGTTTGAACCTTTAGTTTTTCATTCCTTGATTTATTTGTACTTTTCTTTGATATCCTGGCTCTGACCAGAAGGAGCCCTGAAGGAAGATACCTCTGTGCTCTGTTTCCTTTGTAATACCTAGAACTATGAGGTAGATGGTGTACCTCTTGAAGGGATAGTATGCACACTATCAATTCTTTCTGCCACTGTGTTGTCTGCTACTTCCTCAATGTATTCCTATTTAGAAAACGAATTTAACCTTTGCCTCTTAGCATAGGTTTGATTAATAGGTATGGTGGAAGGAGTGGCCTCCTCTCTGTTTCTTTTTGGATTTTTCTCCTCATTTAAACGAGTTTGCAAAAAGGGGGATTGCTCATATTTTGTTTTGTTTGATTGAGCTCCTCTGAAATCTCAAGTAGATCTGAATATTATACCTACTCTGATGATCTTGGTTGGCCTGATGGCCCTGCTTGCTCTAAAGTCTGTCCACTGTGTTCTTGTGACTGCCTTTGAGATTAATTTTCTCCAGGCACCTGTAAAAATAAATATTCATCAAGCCTCCTATCTAAATCCATCAATAGATTGTCAACGACAACCTCTGTACTATCTTGATCTACTAATGTGTTTTCCACCCCTTCAGATTGATTGGCATACTGTTCAATTTGTGGGATCCTATGGTGGATGTAAGGAGATAGCTTATTTTTTGTCTCCTATTATAAATAAAGTTGTGAGGATCATAGGTCCATATAAAACTCTATTTTAATTTCAACCTTTGGAGGATTTCATCTACCTCATTTTCTGCTTCTCTGCTATTACAAATGAAAGGGCCAAGATGATATTTTATTCTTAGTTGGGCCTTTTTCTTAGTTCTAACAAAATGCACCTCATCTAAATTTATTATCTGTCTGTAGTACTCCAGAGAAAATAATTTCATGGGGAGGTATTTTGGAATTTTGTAAGGTGCTAACTCACATCCATAGATTCTAATTTCTGTATGGTTTTGGTACAAGTACCAATCCCCTACTTTGTATTGCTTTGACAATTGCAGGATCCTCCTGATGTCTACACTGATTCTGGGAGGAGGACTTCCTAGCAACATGGTAGCCACTGGGTGTACACATAAATCAATGAAATTTGTATATGGGTAGGGAGAATTAGACCTGTGGAATAGAGGGGTCTAGAAGATGACAGATCTAGGATTCCCTTTCATATTAATTTTCTGGATAGAGAAGGGAAACTTATCAGTCTGATAGTAAAGAAATAAGTGGTATAGGACTGATGAATATTTGAATACTCTTTCATTTTCCAATCTCAAAAACTGATCATGCATCTTATCTAAGATGAATTTTGCATAATCAAATTTGACTGTAGGAGGCTAGCCAGGGGTAAAAATAGACATGTCAGCAAAATGATATCTTCTACATATTCACTAGTGGTAAAACCTAAAATGCATTATATCATTGATGTGACATCTTTGCCTAGACCAGAAAAGAAGGATGACATGTAAGGAGGGGGGTCTTTTGGCATGTATTTTTCTTCAGCAATGAAAGTATGGAGGATTTGAGTACTTCTGGAACTAGATAGCTTGGAGAATCTGTCAAGCAAATCAGAAATGGTAAGGGGGGTGAGGTTTTCACCAGGTTGTAACTATAACATCTCATTTATGAATTTTGTAGTGATAGTAAATAGGACTTTCTAATCTGGGGACATTATAGCTCTCATGATAGGGTCATTGTTTGCATGACAGTAGTGAATAATGTCCGGGAACACATTAACGCTAGGGAATTGATATTTGGGCAAGTTTGATTCCTAGAGGCCTATCTTATCTGCATGGTTCAAGTAGTTATCTCAGTGTTTGCAATGCAATTTCAAAGGGGATTCTTCAAAGATGAGGTATTTAATCTAAAAATCCTTGTCAGCCAGGGGAAGATGGTCTAAATCTCTGTGGGGAGTAGTAATTGGCATGACATTCAAAGAAATTGGGGCATTCATCCTTGGTTCTTGTGGATTCAAGGATGGGGGCAAAGGATTTTAGGGAAATGTGGAAAAATTGGCTTATCACAAAGTATCTTCAGACTATTAGACAGCTTAACTTACCAAATTACTTAATTTTTAAAGCAATTTAGCTTACGTTTGGCACGAAAAGAGGGTTTCTGAGTCGAACATAGGGTAAATAGCTGGTTTCAGTTGTCTGAATGGATTAATGGTACTGGTGCACTGTTCGTAGGGAGCGTATGGGTTTGCAATGGTAATCTGGAGTTCAGTGACTTCGGGAGGTTGACGGTTTGTAGTAGGTTGACAATTCGAACGTACTCTGCATTTGCATGGAGAACAAAAGGTTTTTCTTTTGGTAAAACAAAAATAATGAGTATTTTTGGTTTATCTGCAAAGTCAATGATTTTGGCGAGTATAATGTAAAAGTGAAAATTGTCACCAACTGACGGATGTGATGCATTGTCGTGTAGTGAAGGTGGTAAGCAGAATCTATCGCACTACTTTTGGGGACTTGGCGGTATTGGGACAGGTCCGCTCGATGCCATTCATTGGGCGACATGTAGCGGCGGGGTGAACAGTAAAACCACTCACATCGGGCAGGTAAAGTTCAGCATCGGAGACCGCCTGATATGAGCAACAACTGTTAGATCTGAAGGGGTCAGATCATATGATGATCGGGAGGGTAATTTAATCGGGGAGTTAATGGAGGGGCCCGACAGGATTTTAAATACGGGTTAGGGCAGATTAATGACGTATGGGGTGAGCTTATTGGAGGAAGCTTATTAGTTAATCACGGTTCTATACTTTAATCCCTTTTTGTATGGCGGAGGGTTATGGCTCTTAATTAGTCACAAATCGACTAGTTAATCCATTCAATTATTTTACTAATAAGGTTTATATTTCAAACCTTGGGGGTGGGATATTTATATAGAGGTTTTATTTATAATTATATACGGGAAAGGGGTTTATTTTTCAGGAGTTAAATATAATAAGAGTTAAAGTTAATATGAAATGGAAATGGGAACAAATTGTGCTAAGTATAATGTCTTGACACATTTGTTCATGCATTTAAATTTACACATTATAACTTAGGCTTAATGCTTTTTGTGTGTTTTTATGTAAATGAAGGGGGTTCTAGGTAAGGTTTATTACTTTCCCTAGGTAAATGATGATTCCACCTTAGGAAAAGGAATTTTTAGTTGAAATGGATGAATTATGGAGGGAGTGAATGTTTGTAAAGGGGTTGTAGTACTTAAACATTATAAGTTATTGGGTCGAGGGTAGGGTCCCTCCAGAAGTTAGGGAAATGCTCTAAGCCCCTTTAACTTAAGGTTTTAGGTACTTTGATTTTTTCTTGTGGGAAATTAGTGAAAAGCTAAAATGAATGGGGAAATTAATCACTTGACTTTGTAACTATCCCATTGTCATCCATACTTTAATAAAAATTGATGATGAAAGTAAATGACATGATTTATCCAATAAATCACCATAATTCTGTAACCATTCACCTACTTACCCATCTACACATCCTACCATTTTTTTTACTCTTTATTAGGATGCACTTAAACTGGAAAACCCTTATCAAAACTTTTCTTTTTCCTTTACAATAGAAATCTATCTAAATCTATCTTGATTACATCCAAGGGCTCAGATAAAACTGTTGAGCTCCTTTTTTATTTACTCTACCTGTCTATTTATTTGCCAAGATTAAACAGTTTGGTCATATTTTATTCTCTATCTATAAGCATGAAATTGAAAACATCGAATAACCAAGGTTAAATTGTTTGGTTACCATGGATTGTGGCATAAATAACAAGTTGCACACAATCATTATTGTACAAAAATAAAATAGTAGTGGCATTTGGACATGCACACTTTCATGGTCTTTTTCCTTTTCTTTGGGGTTCATTTTTTCATCTTTTTTTGACCTTTTTTCATTCTTTTTGTCCTTTGATTTTTCTTTTAGGACATACCCTCTTTACATTTTTTTATTATTTTTTATTTTTTACAAATATGGAAAACATTTGCAAAAAGCAAAGGTATGTACATATTACAGTTTCAACCTCATCCATTCAAAAATTATGACACCTATTGGTATAGGAACATAATAGTGGCTCCACTTGGGGATGGAATTTCCTGGTGAAATGTCAAGAACTAGTAGATCAATGGCCTTCTGAATTTTTGTGGTTTTACTCTGCAACTTTCCTTTTTACTTTATTGCTTTATTGATATTTACCGAAAGTGAAACTTTAAAGCTTAGGACCTTCTCTGTAGGCTTCAACTTCAAAATTTACAATCCAATCCAAACTGAACTTTATGACGGATATAGTATGTACAAGTAATTAGTGGAATCAATAACTGGGATCTATATAATGCTTAAGCATTCGACCATTAACTAGTCCTCCTTCTACTTCTGCACCATCCAATTCTTTGAGAAAATAAGCATTATTACCTCTGAAAGCATAAATAATGTAAGGACTTTTCCACAGGAAGTCAAACTTCCCATGTTTCCCTTTATCTTCCCTTCTTGAGTCCCATTTTAGTACTTTATCTCCTAGATAGAAATCTTCTTCCTTGGTTCTTTTGCCAAATGCTTTCTTGATTTTATCTTGCACCACTTGGGATCTGATGTAGACTTGTTCTCTGGTTTGCTGCAAATGAGTAGTTTGGTTGATCCTTCTTTGAATATCATTGGGCTCAACTTGTACTTCTTGGAGTAATTTCATCACTGGAGTTCCCAAAGAAGATGGGAAAATAGCTTCCATTCCATAGACTAGTTGATAGGGACTGGTGCCAATAGATTTATTTGTGGTTAGTTTGTTTGCCCACAAAGCATTCACTAGTTTCTTATTCCATGTCTTTTGTTATCACCCTAAAATTTTTGTTTCTAAGCTTTGTAAAGTTTGCCTTGTTTCTAGTCATAGTCTTATAGGTTTTGAGTCATCTCATCTCAACAAGTGTCATTCTCTTTTCCAAAAAGTTTCATAGCCTCATTCCATGTCCTAAAAGCCTCACCATGTGTCTTGACATCAGTTTGATTCCAAAGGATTCCTGTTAGTATTGGTCTAGTCTTTCCATGGTTGTTTTCGTGTCTAAGATCTATAAAAGAGTCTTGTTGGTATGGTCAAATAGGGTCAACACTCTGTTCTTGCCCATCACTGGTCCCACATCACCTAAAATTCCATGTGTCAAACTTATGTCAAGGTTTTCATAGTGAAAAACTCACTCTAGGTGTTTTCGTAGCGTAGACAGTGTAAAAACCCATATTTGCGCTACGAAATCACTGAACTAGGAGTTTTCATAGCACGCTACGAAACCCCTGAAGCAGGCTGTTTCAATAGAAGAATTGTTTTTACTAGTTAACTTCTAGAAGGTTTCCTGAGCACCTGAGAACTCCATTTTGAATACTGAAAGAGTCTTTTCTTCCCAACATGCTTAAATACAAAAAAAACTTTCAGTTTCTTCAAATTCATTATGAGGTGGGAGGAATTTATGGTTAACATTGTGCTACAAAACTGCTGAAAGTCAAGCTTGGCCTTCTGGTTTTAGCAGTCTTTTTCAAGATCCGTTTCTGGTCACATGAAAAGGTATTTTGGAATTATTAAGGAGATTTATATTCATCAACTCTCCAGATACAATAACCTATCTCATTGTCTTCATAAGTGTTTTCAGTTGGGAGATAATAAGATTTCTTTGAAACCCAAAATTCAGAGAACGGATTTGTCCTGTTTGACACATGTTTTTCAAGGATAGATTCTAGATAGCGGGAGTAGTATTTTAAAACACCAAGAGAGGCTTTTGTTCTATACATCATGGAATACAAAAACCTCCTTCAGTTTCGAAAAATGTGTCATGGAGGAGGAGATAAATGCTCTGTCCCACGTGACATGTTCAGGGATCCTAAACCTAAAAACAGAGAAACATGTTCCCTAATTTCTAGGGTTTGTCTCAGCAGTCAGATGAACACGTGGGAGGCTTCATCAAATTCAACTTCTTGAGGTTGCAAGTTGTCAAAGAATGCTTTAAATTCTTAGATAAGGTTGTTGTAATCATCATAAGGAGTTACACTCCTAGTTGTGTTAGGTCACTTGCACTCCTAGTTAACAGCTAGTTCTAATTAATGGTTTGTTTTATGGTTAGAATAGGTGTCACTGATGGAAAATTAGAATTATCTTGATGAGGGATGATGGAATCCTAATTGAAAATTCTTTTTATAGAGCAAGAGGTCGAATTAGCAGGAGGGTTGAAGACTTTTTGGCCTAGCTGTTGATTTATGCTATGAACTATAATCAGTAATGCAGAGAGGTTTTTCTGAATAGATTTGAGTTCTCATGGGGTTAATGTTATCTTGATTTATATGTTACTTTGAATCATTTGCAGTAGATCTCATTTCTATTACTTAGAATTCATAACTATGTGCTCTGACTTCTTTTAGAAATGAGATGACTGTGTCTTTTTGCAGTTTGTGAGTAAACAATCTTTGAACTACTAGCAGCAAGTTTCATTACCATTACTTAGATTTCACAACCCTATTCTATGAATTCCTTTAGAAATGGAAATGTTTTGTTTATGCAGTATATCTCATTGCTATTACTCAAAATTCACAACCATGTGCTCTGACTCCCTTTAGAAATGAGATGACTGTATCTTCTACATTTTGTTAGTAAACTATCTTTGAACTACTAGCAATAAGTTTCGTTACTATTACTCAGAATTCATAACCCTATGCTCTGACTTCCTTTAGTAATGGAATTATTGTGATGACCTATTTCCTTGAGTGAATTGTATTTGTTTGAAAACCCCATTTGCCTCAGTTTTCATGTCAAGAAACCTTGCCACTGAATTTATTGACTTGTTGACTCCATAGCCCAATGGTAGCAAGCCTTCATGTTTTCAACCTACAAACACACAAACCCAAGATAGATTTAGCCATCTATATTATCATCAATCAATATCATTAATCCTTTGAGAGAGCCCTCTCAAGCTGAGGAGGCTAAGCCTTAACTAAAAGATTGGTTTGAAATAGTTACACCGAGATAGTCTGATCAGCAGCCTATCAGGGACCTATTTTGGTGATAACGTTTTGGTGCATCTGCCGGGAGACTGAAGTCTATTCATTCCCAAAATTAAGAGGCTGAGCTTCTAAAGGTAGAAGGAGCTCAGACATCTTTTTGACTCCACACATCGAATAAGAAATTGGAAGGTGACTCCACTGCTAGAAGATCAGTAGCTTGATGAAGTTTCAAGATGAGTTCCACTGCAAGAATGAATGCCAGGTATGCTCCTATGGATCGGTCTCATATCCCTGGTTTCCCAAATCCTATGCCAAAGTTTGATTTGTTAGAGGATCTTCTGATATTCAAAGATGAAAAGAATGACAATGCTGCTCTTCATTTGGTTAGGTTTCATATGCATGTACGCAATCTTAAGGTTCAGTTTCCTGAAGATTGTCTCATGAGGATGTTTATGACCACTTTAGAAGGAAAAGCATGGTCTTGGTATAAAAGTTTGGAAAATGGTTCAGTATATTCGCTTGCTAATTTTCGTGATGAATTCTATGAGATGTATAAAGAATGTCATCCTTCCTTATTGCTGCTCAAATATTGTTGTAAACATTCTTTAAGTCTTATTCAATATTTGGAGGATTGTTATGATGATGATGAATTTATGGATGAAGAAATTTTAGAGGCTCTTCATAAAAATACATTTCAACACCAAGAAGAAAGTATAACATCCCATGAAATGCAGCATGAATATCAGCAGGGGTTTATTTATGAAAATCATATTACATCCTCTGAGATTGATCTAGAGATGCAGCAGACTTGTCAGTCTTCGGATCAATATCAAGATGAACATGATTACAAACACCAAGAAGAAATGTTGGAAGAAATTTTTTATGACCCTCAGGAAAAGGAAAAGGTTGTTCATTTTTGTAATTCCTTGTAGCAACTTCCACCAAAGAATGATGATAATAATGAGGAAAATTACATTGTTTGTTGGAATCATTCAGAAAAGCAGTTGGATAGCTTGTCAAATAAATGTTGTGTAGTTGAGGATCAGTTGTTTGAAGATATAGAATGTTATGGGAATCATCAAACTAACCATGTGCTTTTTGACCCTATAGCTGACTACATGGAAAAGATTTATTGTTCAAGCTTCCAGTTATATTTTCTTCTTGAAGAACAGTTACACCTCATGCTGCCTTGGTTATTTCAGTATCTTGCTTATTTTTGCTTCAAGCACAATCAAGAGATTCAAGTGTCAGATCAGATCGACGACTGGCTTCATTGGAAGTTTCATGTTCCTTGAGCTACAAGTGGAGATTGCAGTTGATAGGGTAGGTAGGAATGTGAAAATAAGCTCAAGGTAGGTTGATTGAGCATCTGTTTTAGTAGGTGCAATTTGAATTCTTCTTTCAGAAATCATTAAAGTTTGAGGAGTAGATTGGGCAGAAGTTCAGAGTTTTATTCTAGAGGATGGATAGTGGCACTGGAGCTACAAGTTCCTAGTATACCACAAGGGCACACTATCCCTAGTGGAGCCACTGTTATCACCCTAAAATTTTTGTTTCTAAGCTTTGGAAAGTTTGCCTTGTTTCTAGTCATAGTCTTATAGGTTTTGAGTCATCTCATCTCAACAAGTGTCATTCTCTTTTCCAAAAATTTTCATAGCCTCATTCCATGTCCTAAAAGCCTCACCATGTGTTTTGACATTAGTTTGATTCCAAAGGATTCATGTTAGTCTTGGTCTAGTCTTTCCATGGTTTTTTTCGTGTCTAAGATCTATAAAAGAGTCTTGTTGGTATGGTCAAATAGGGTCAACACTCCGTTCTTGCCCATCACTGGTCCCACACCACCTAAAATTCCATGTGTCAAACTTATGTCAAGGTTTTCATAGTGAAAAACTCACTCTAGGTGTTTTCGTAGCGCATACAGTGTAAAAAACCAGTTTTGCGCTACGAAATTACTGAACTAGGAGTTTTCGTAGCACGCTACGAAACCCCTGAAGCAGCCTGTTTCAACAGAAAAACTGATTTTACTAGTTAACTTCTAGAAGGTTTCCTGAGCAGTGGAGAAGTCCATTTTGAATACTGAAAGAGAATTTTCTTCCTAACATTCTTAAATACAAAAACCTCTTTCAGTTTCTTCAAATTCATTCTGAGGTGGGAGGAATTTATGGTTAACATTGCGCTACAAAACTGCTAAAAGTCAAGCTTGGTCCTCTGGTTTTAGCAGTTTTTTTCAAGATCCGTTTCTGGTCACATGAAAAGGTATTTTGGAATTATGAAGGAGTTTTCTCTTCATAAACTCTCCAAATACAATAACCTATCTCACTTTCTTCATAGGTGTTTTCAGTTGGGAGATAATAAGCTTTCTTTGAAACCAAAAATTCAGAGAACGGATTTTTCCTGTTTGACACGTATTTTTCAAGGATAGATTCTAGACTGCAGGAGAAGTATTTTAAAAAACCAAGAGAGGTTTTTGTTCTATACAACATGGAATAAGAAAACCTCATCCAGTTTCGAAAAACGTGTCATGGAGGAGGAGATAAAGGCTCTGTCCCACGTGCCATTTTCAGGGATCCTAAACCTAAAAATAGAGAAACATGTTCCCTAATTTCTAGGGTTTGTCTTCAGCAGTCAGATGACCACGTGGGATTCTTCATCAAATTCAAATTCTTGAGGTTGAAATTTGTCAAGGAATTCTTTAAATTCTTAGATAAGTTTGTTGTAATCATCATAAGGAGTTACACTCCTAGTTGTGTTAGGTCACTAGCACTCCTAGTTAACAGCTAGTTCTAATTAATGGTTTGTGTTATAGTTAGAATAGGTGTCACTGATGGAAAATTCGAATTATCTTGATGAGGGATGATGGAATCCTAATTGTAAATTCTTTATATAGAGCAAGAGGTCGAATTAGCAGGAGGGTTGAAGACATTTTGGCCTAGCTGTTGATTTATGCTATGAACTATAATCAGTAATGCAGAGAGGTTTTTCTGAACAGATCTTAGTTCTCAGGGGGCTAATGTTGTCTTGATTTATATGTTACTTTGAATCATTTGTAGTAGATCTCATTGATATTACTTATAATTCACAACTATGTGCTATGACTTCTTTTAGAAATGAGATGACTGTGTCTTTTTGCAGTTTGTGAGTAAACAATCTTTGAACTACTAGCAGCAAGTTTCATTACCATTACTCAGATTTCATAACCCTATTCTATGAATTCCTTTAGCAATGGAAATGTTTTGTTTATGCAGTATATCTCATTGCTATTACTCATAATTCACAACCATGTGCTCTGACTCCCTTTAGAAATGAGATGACTGTATCTTCTACATTTTGTTAGTAAACTATCTTTGAACTACTAGCAATAATTTTTGTTACTATTACTCAGAATTCATAACCCTATGCTATGAATTCCTTTAGTAATGGAATTATTGTGATGACCTATTTCCTTGAGTGAATTATCTTTGTTTGAAAACCCCATTTGCCTTAGCTTTCATGTAAAGAAACCTTTCCACCTAATTTATTGACTTGTTGACTCCATAGCCCAATGGTAGCAAGCCTTCATCTTTTCAACCTACAAACACACAAACCCAA
>APFE031280823.1:45063-80843 GCA_000404065.3 Pinus taeda | reverse complement strand
GAGAGGTTTTTCTGAACAGATCTGAGTTCTCATGGGGTTAATGTTGTCTTGATTTATATGTTACTTTGAATCATTTGTAGTAGATCTCATTTCTATTACTTAGAATTCACAACTATGTGCTCTGACGTCTTTTAGAAATGAGATGACTATGTCTTTTTGCAGTTTGTGAGTAAATCTTTGAACTACTAGCAACAAGTTTCATTACCATTACTCAGATTTCATAACCCTATTCTATGACTTCCTTTAGTAATGGAATTGTTGTGTTTATGCCATAGATCTCATTTCTATTACTCATAATTCACAACCATGTGCTCTGACTTCCTTTAGAAATGAGATGACTGTATCTTCTACATTTTGTTAGTAAACTATCTTTGAACTACTAGCAGTAAGTTTCGTTACTATTACTCAGAATTCATAACCCTATGCTCTGACTTCCTTTAGTAATGGAATTATTGTGATGACCTATTTCCTTGAGTGAATTACCTTTGTTTGAAAACCCCATTTGCCTCAGCTTTCATGTCAAGAAACCTTGCCACTGAATTTATTGACTTCTTGACTCCATAGCCCAATGGTAGCAAGCCTTCATCTTTTCAACCTACAAACACACAAACCCAAGATAGAGTTAGCCATCTATATTATCATCAATCAATATCATTAATCCTTTGAGAGAGCCCTCTCAAGATGAGGAGGCTAAGCCTTAGCTAAAAGATTGGTTTCAAATAGTTACACCGAGATAGTTTGATCAACAGCCTATCAGGGACCTATTTTGGTGATAACATCTTCTTATTGTCTTCCAATAGTTTTTTGATGGTATTCATTAGGATTTTATTGGATGATTCTGCAAGTCCATTTCCCTAGGGATAGTAGGTTGTAGAATGGCCAAGGGTTATGTGATATCTGTTGCAAAAATCAATCATCCTTTTTTATTTAAAGGTTGCAACATTGCCTATGATAATTTTGGTGGGACAACCAAATCTGGATAGAATGTTGGCCTCAAGGAAACCTATTATGACAGTATCGGTGGTGTGTCTTGAGGGTATGGCTTCTATCCACTTTATAAAATAATCTATGGCAGTTAATATCCATCTATGTTTGGCAGAGGAGGGAGGATGAGTTTCACCAATGAATTCAAGACCCCACTGCTGAAATGGTGTTTCAATTGATATAGGTTTCAAAGGTAATGGTAATAGTTTTCTTTTCCCTTCAAAAATTTGACATTTGTGGCATGAGGTTACAATTTTTTTCACATCAGCAAACAGAGTGGGCCTGTAAAAACCAGCCCTCAAGATCTTATTAGATGTTGTCTTCCAATAGAGATGTTGCCCACAGTCACCTGCATGAAACTCTTGCAAAATTTTATCAGATTCCTCCTTTAATAAACAATTCAACAATATGCCTTTATGATTTTTCCAAAATAAGGCATTATCAATTATGAAAAGCTTTAAATATTTCATCTTTAAGAACCTACTTTTAGTCCTGGATAGCTCTGGAGGAGCTTGAAGGTTTTGTAGAACATCTATTATGTTAGCATAACATGGTGAGTCTGTAAAGGCTTGACTGATCTGTGGAGTTGCCATCTCCTCTTCGTTATCCAGTTCTGCAATGAAGTTTATGTATAGGGCTTAACAGTTTGTTTCAGTCATGAGCTTAGCCAAACCTTAGCCTTTGATCAATTTTGTAGGTTTTATTTCTAAATCATACTCTAATATGGTAGCTATCCATTTCCCCTTTTTCCATCAGGTCCATTCTAAGTTAAAATGTCTTTAACCACAACATTGGGAACTTAAGCTACTATATGGGGGTACAAAATATAAACTCTGAAATATTTAATTGCTTTAACTAAAGAAAAAGCTCGCTTCTCCATTATGTTATACTTTAAAGTTGCATCTCTTAGGGCTTTACTAAAGAAGGCTATTAGCTGTTCAAAACCCTGATTGTTTTTCTGTAAAAGGACTGCAGCAATGGTGTCTTTTGAAGCAAAAGAAAATATGATAAATTCCCTATCAAACATTGGACTGATGAGGGTTGGAGTTTGTGTTAAGTCTAGATTTATATCTTCAAATGACTTTTCTGCCTCTATAGTCCATTTAATAGTCGAATCTTTCTTTAACATGTTGTTCAGTAATCTAATTAACTCAGCTAAATTAGAGATAAATCTCCTCAAAAAAATTATTTTACCTAAAAATGCTTGAAGTTATTTGATATTTATAGGATGTGGTATTTGCAAAATAGCTTCAATTCTTGTTGGATCAATCCTAATACCATCTTTAGAGATAATGTGACCTACTAATTTCTCTTCTTCCAACCCAAATAAAGATTTTTTAGGATTCAAAGAAATCCCATATTTTCTGCATTTAATAAAGACATGCCTAACATGATCCAGGTGTTGTTGATCTGATTTAGAGAATATTGTGAGGTCATCAAGGTAAATTACCAGGAAGTCATGGATTTTTTTGGCAAAGCCTATGTCCATTGCTGTTTGAAAGGTGCCCCCTGCATTTCTTAACCCAAATGGCATTTTCACATACATGAAAGTGCCCCATGGAGTTGTGAATGTAGTCTTTGCCTGATCGTATAGGTGGACTAGGATTTGATTATAACCAGAGAACCCATCTAGCAGTGAGATTCTAGAGGAACCTACTACCCTCTATAGTATGTGATCCATTTTCGGAAGAGGATAGTTATCCTTAAGTGAAACTTTATTCAAATTTCTAAGGTCAATGCACAACCTAATTTCGCCAGTTTTATTTCTTGTGGGTACTAAATTGGAAACCCAGTCTAAGAACCTAATAGGTGCTATAATTCCAGCTTCATACGTTCTCTTAAACTCATTTTCAATAGAAAGTAGTAGAATAAGGTTGATTCTTCTACGCCTTTTTCTAAAAGTTTTTTGATCTTCTTTTAATGGAATAGTGTCTTGGATTATGCTAGTATCATAGGATTTCAGGTCCTCATAACTCCAGGCAAAAACATCCTGGAATTCCTTCAACAGTTCCGTATTTTCAATTTTTCTTTGGGAGGTAATGATTTTGACGGTTTTATCAATTTGGGATATTCTTTAGATCTTATGTTACATTCATCAATATCTGATTTCAAGGGTTCCATTTTAGGCTTTTTGGGAATATCATTTGAATCGAGTAAGTCCTCCAAAGGAGTTAATCCTTTGGGTAGAAAATTATCTTTAAGGTTTATGACTTCAGTTTCTTCATCAAAGGCTACATCAATTTCCATTTGTTTTAGGTTTCAAATATCAAATTTTGTAAACTTTGTGGGATGCAATATATCTATCTAATCATATTCTAGTTTGTTAATTTCTACTTCATTAAAGCAATCAAAATCTACTATTATGTCTATGTTTATGTTACTATTCACAAATTCCTCATTTAAAGTTAGAAAATGGTTAATTTGTTGATCATTACCAAATACTTGCAAGTTCGTTAAATTGTTAGGAATAGCAGGTCTATCCCTAACCTCAGCGGTGTATTGATGGTTGTGCTGAAAGGGCAACTTACAAGTACTAGCAAACATGGCTAAGTTGTGAACTTGCAAGTTGTGTTTTCTTGGAATAACACCAAGTTTGGTTTCTAAAAACGTATTTAGTATTTCTATCATTGTTCCTCTATAAAATCCTAGCCTAGGATCATTAGTCATATAAATAGCTTTAATTTGTTTGATTACCAACTCAGAATCTCCCATGATAGAGACTCTAATGGCTCCTAACCTTTTGACCAGTTTCAGAGCTAACAGAAGTGCTTCATATTCGACCATGTTGTTTGCACATTTAAAGTTCAATCTGTAGGCATGGCCTTCTGCATGATCGTTTTCTAAGTTATAAATCCATTCACCTTCTCCTGCACCTAGTTTGTTGACTGACCCATCAAATTCAAGATGCCACAGGATTTCATGCTCATAATTTTCATCTGGGGTAGTGGAATCCTTTTTTACTAAGGTATCTAGATCATCTTTTTTATCTGATGTTTCATGAATTTGGACATTTTAATTTTCCTTTAATATTGTAATGTCTTTTGGTTCTATTGTTATACTACTTGAAGTATCTTCTTGATTATTTTCATCATTGTAAAGTATGAAGGAATCAATATCGGAATGTACTAAGTATATGGGAAAATTTTTAGGTCTCTCCTGGGACCTCACTACATACTTCATCAGAGTTTCTCTATACAGCTTCTTGGGGTGTCCAAAGACTGATATGGTAGCATAGGACATGTCTAGTTGAAGATATCCCTAGAGTTTGGCGCCCCAAGATCTAGACATAAGCATGCCATACTTGGTTGGTATGTCAACAACAATTATGTCCATAAGTATGGTCTTGGCAGGGTATTGAACTAAGGGAACACAAAAATCTTTTATGAGACCTAAGGATTTAACTTGGCTTGAATCAAAGGAAAAGAGATCCTTATAAGGCCTAGTGATATCCAAGTTAAGCTTTTCCATTACAGATTTGGGCATGAGATTATGTGAGGCCCCAGAGTTAAGCATGGCATTACGTAGGATTTTATCGTGGATGTTAAGACTGATGTAGAAGGGTGGTATCCCTCCTTCAACTAGCTTTCCATTAACATATGGTCCAGAAATCAACTCAGGTTGGTCATCAAATAGATTCACAGAGCCTTCATTCTCACGGAAGTTTAAAGATTTACTAATTTGAGATCTGTAAGTTTCATGCTTAACCAATTCTATTAAAGGCACTGAGATTTTAATCTTGGCCACCTCTGCTCCAAAATTGAAAGGAAGAGGGGATTTATCTATTTGAACATTTGAAATTTAAGAGCCAAATTTCGGAGTAGTCTTTTTTTCTTCATTGTTAGGAGTGTTTTTATCCGTATTTTCTAATATGATTCTTGGGGGTTGTTCTACTGTTCCTTTGAGGGGGACTAAAGTGGAAGGTTGCTTATTGGAAGGTTGGTTATCTGTTACGCCTTCAATGGTGGGACTAGGAGGATTTTGATGTGGTCTAGAAAGGATTTGTAAGGTTTTTGTAACTTGAGGATTATGATTTATAGCTTTTACTTTCTTAGGCTGGTTAGGTATTGCTTTTTTATTCTGATCAGGAGCATCAGTGTTTTTCTTGCTTCTTAAGTTGTATTTCTTATGAACTTCAAAAATAGCAGAGTCATACCCTTGCTTATAGTAGAACGATTCTCCTATTTGGGTCTGCAACTATTGAAGCATGTATAATTGTTGATCGTCCTGAGTTATAAAAACAGTTTCTTCATTATCTAAACCCATAAGGTTGATTTGAGTGTCTATCTCAGGGTCTTCTTGGTGGGAAGTCTCAGCATAATTTTCTTGGAAAGGTGGCCTAATGTTTTGATGAGGTCCATTTTTACCAGTGTTTTGGTTCTGGTTTTTCCTAAAGTTTGGGTTCCTTATTGGATTAGCTTGTTCGTTATCCTAGTGAGGTTTCCTCTCAATGACTTCTATTCTATCCATCAACCTTTCCATTCCTTTAGCTAAAGCATCCATTTTTTGATCAAAGGGTGAAGATTCATCTTTCAAAGGTGTTCTTCTCTCATTTCTAACTCTCGCCCTTTCGGATAGCAGATTAGCTTCTACGCTAACAGCGACACTTTTCATATCTTCAAGTCTGGGGGGATTTTTTTCCTTTAAGTTGAAAATCCATATCTGTGTCAAATTCGTTTGGAAATTTAATTAAGGCTAAACCAGGTGGAGGTCTAAGGTCAAGTGGGATTGCATTATACACGTTGTTAAACTTGGTACAATAGTCTTGAAGAGTTTCATTTGGTCCCCTCTTAAGGTTCTCATATTCAGATAGAATTTTGAGGGGATTCTTCTTTTTATCCCACCTATTTAAGAACTATTGGTAAAGGACTTCTAAACTATTTATGCTCTGAGGGGGAAAAGATCTAAACCATGTTCTCACTTCTCCAACTAAAATTTTGACAAAGATTCTCATTTGGACATCTCCTATGTCAATCTCATGCAGTTCAAAATAATCTGTCATTTTCTTAGTGTGTTGTTTATGTTCCAGTGCCATCAAATGAGGTGATTTTACTCTGATAATATGCTAGTAAGCACCTTGAGGAGCAGGCATCACAAGGGGGGCATATCTAAGTGCCATAACTCTAAGCTATACCGGATTGAGAACAGGTGTTGGGGTAACTGGGGGATTTAGGACAACAAGGGGAGTTGGTGTAACAGGGGTAATAGGTGTTTGAGGGGTAGTGATAAGTTGATGAGGGAGTGAAGGTATGAATGGAGATGAGGGATGATCTTCAGAGGTGTGGGAAAATGATAGTGAGTTGAAAGATGTTGAGGTTGTTTCAGAAAGTTCAGGGAGTCCACCAGTGGTAAGGGAAGACTGAGGGGAGTTCAGAAGATTCCAGCTAATTAACAAGTTGGCTCGTTGGATTTCAAGTTCTTTGATGAATTATGGATCTAGGACTAGGTCCAACAATTCACTATCAGACATGGTTCTAAATAGAGAGAGACCAAACTACTCATCAAAAGGGATGTCTTCAAGGAATAACCACTCAACAAGGCATGAATTGGATCTAAAAACAGGTCTAGGGCTTGAAAAACTTTCTTGTCTTCTGATTATCCTCGGAATAAGGCTGGGATTTTCAAATATAGGGGGAAGATTTGGATCAGGGTTGGCTCTGGTATAGTGAGTTCTCCCTGAAGCTAGATTTCGAGCTTTTTGTGATTGTTTTAAATTTTTATGAACTTTTGGGAATAACTTCTAATAACCCTTCAATATGCTTATGAATAAAAATTTGAATTACTAAAAGGTTTATTGAAACTGAGGGTTTTGAATCTGCAGTATGGTCACCACTATGTTATCACTGAGGTT
The DNA here is from genome assembly GCA_000404065.3 of Pinus taeda. Taxonomy (NCBI): domain Eukaryota; kingdom Viridiplantae; phylum Streptophyta; class Pinopsida; order Pinales; family Pinaceae; genus Pinus; species Pinus taeda. The sequence continues at coordinate 74,011 of APFE031280823.1, read as the reverse complement.
TTTCCCTTAGAAGTTATCGAAGAAGGAATAGCCAAAGGTAACCACAAACCAATCTTTTAGACCTAGGTTCTAGCCAACCTAAATCAAGAGAGGATTCTCTCTTTATGATTTAACTTTGTTTAAATAATATTTTAGGATAGTTCTTAGTGTTCAGGGTTGTTTATTTTGATTGGGTGGTGGAATTAAGAAGACAGATGAGAAAAAAAGAAAATATTTAGGCCATTGGGCTATGGAGTCAATCAAGAAAGGCTTAACTAGATTTGATTTATCACTGAGGTAAGAGTTCACAGGGCAGGCTAACACAACAAGAATAAATCTGAAGGTTTCAATGAATGGAAAGTCCTAACCAGGGCCAAGGGCAATGAAGAATCCTTAACTGGGATTGGGATGAAGAAAGGAAGGATGGCTAGTAGGAAAGGGAAATGAAGAATCTTGTACTATGGGCCAAAGGGGGATAAACAACGGAATTAAGGGGGCAATTCAGCATCCCCAGACCAAGGCAGTCTAGTAGAAAACATAAATAAAGCAAACAGTTAAAATAGAGAGAATTTAAACTAATTATGATGATATCATTCCTTGTTTTATTTTAAGATTTTATAAGAAACACATATGAATATTTCATAACATAAAGAGAAAACGAGATTTAAACATGAGAAAATGATACTTTTTTTTTCCAGTTGTGCACAAGACTCAAGTGAAATGTCCTCAACTTTATTTCATAATCCAGTAAACTAGTCCAGTTTTGAGTACAATAGCTCCTTAGCTTAAAAAAAAACATATTTTACCCCACACATTTACTATAGTAATTTTATAGTAAATCTGTCAAACCAGTCCACCATTCACTATCTGGTAATTTTATTATGATCATTTACCTATAGACTTCATCAGCTTCTGTATATCTGGAAAAAATGGTTTGCTGGTGAACAAATGCTTCACTTCATGTTCTATATAGAATAGATTCTCCTAGCCATCATAAAGTACTTTTCCTTTAGGCAATGCTTTTACTCCTGAAGAACTAGCTTGGCTCCTAAACTGTTTACTCAATTTTTCAATGTAGCCTTCCAGTGTCATTAATTTTTCATGTATGACCAGAGGACTAGGAAGTCCTTCTTTCAAAATGTCATATTTTAACTTGAAGTTGTCAATGTTTGCTTGAATGCTTTGACATCTTTTCTCCAAATTAAGCATCAGGTTCCTTTTAGTAAGAGCCTTCTTTATCTCAATAATATTTGATCTTTTGTCCTAAATCTCTAATTCATCTAGCTAGTACCTATTTCTACTGTTCAAAAAATCTATCAACTAATTTTCTTCCTTTGCCTTGTCTCCCAGTTCTTCCTTTACCTTTTGTATGGCTTCCATGGTTATTTTGACTAATTAAATTTGCTAAAAAATAACCTGAATGGAAGACCAAATACCATTGATTGAATCAATGATATTGGTCCACAGTATATCCTTATGTCTCCCAATGGCTTTTCTAGAGTCAAATCATTTTCAAGGATCCTTATTCTTTCTACCATCCTTTGGTTTTTCCGAGTCTCTTCTTTGTGGTGTATTTCTGCAAGTGAACAACTGGTTTCTAGGCTTGTGACTTGCTCTCTGAGTTTCTTGAGTTTTGTGGCCTGGATGCTTATTTGTTCCATAGCCTTAACCAATTCATCTGCCTTCTTTGTTGTTATCCTTGTACTAGCCAATATACCTATGGCTGAAGTAGTACCTGCTAATAGCAAGGTTGTTACTGTTGGAATTGTTGGTGACAAGGAAGCTTCCAGGGTGGTGGGTACTACAGTGGAAAGTGTAGGTATTATAGTATGAAGAGTGGTGGCCAGCTCACTCTGCTTGGACTGTATTAAATTCTCCAATTCTTTCTTAGTTTCCTTTAATTGGTCATTCAACTTAAGGAATAGGTCCATAAGTTCTTCCTCTTTCTGTTTTTCTAAAACTTCAGCAGTTTGAGGATGGCGAAGAGGAGGAATCTTGAGTTGCTTCTTTAGTGCAACTATGTCATGATTTTTCTTCTTTATTAATTGCTCTGCTGCTTTTACATCCTTGGGATCATTTCCCAGCTCTATGGCCAAGTCTTCCAAAGTCTTTATTCTGGTGTATTTGGCCTGAGAAGAGGCCTTTTCCAATTGAAGCCGTGTAGATGTGTTATTCAGTGAGTTCTGTAGTTGATTAGTTGTGATTGCTTTTTTGGTCAACGTGGAGTAGACCATTTCACCTATTTTCTTATGTAGCTCTATTTGATCAATTGGGTGAATATCCCTTGCCAAAACTGCAAAATCAATTTTCAAATAGTCAGCCATTGATTTTGGTTGTTGTACAGTTGGCTTAAGAAATCTCATCTACATTTTGTCTTCCTTTATGTCAAAGGTTGACATCAGCCTTGTATGGTTCGTTGGAGCCATTCTGAGATAATAAGCATAGGTTTGAGCCTTTAGTTTTTCATTCCTTGCCTTGATTTCTTTGTACTTTTCTTTGATATCCTGGCTCTGACCAGAAGGAGCCCTGAAGGAAGATATCATTGTGCTCTGTTGCCTTTATAATACCTGGAACTGTGAGGTAGATGGTGTACCTCCTGAAGGGATAGTATGCACACTATCAATTCTTTCTGTCATTGTGTTGCCTACGGATTCCTCGGTGTATTCCTATTTAAAAATGGATTTAACCTTTGCCTATTAGCATAGGTTTGATTAACAAGTATGGTGAAAGGAGTGGCCTCCTCTCTGTTTCTTTTTGGATTTTTCTCCTCATTTAGAGGAGTCTGAAAAATGGATGGATTGCTCATATTTTGTTCTGTTTGATTGAGCTCCTCTGAAATCTCAGGTAACTCTAAATCTTCTGCCTGCTCTGATGATCCTGGTTGGCCTAATGGCCTTGCTTGCTCTGATGATCATGGTTTGTCTGATGGCCCTGCTTGCTCTGAAGTCTATCCACTGTCTTCCTGTGATTACCTTTGAGATGAAGTTTCTCCAAGCACCTATACAAATAAATCTTCATCAAGACTCCTATCTAAATCCATCAATACATTATCAACGACAACCTTTGTACTATCTTGATCTACTAATGTGTTTTTCAACCATTCAAATTGATAGGCATACTATTCAATTTGTGGGATCCTATGGTGAATGTAAGGAGATAGCTTACTTTTCTGTCTCCTATTACAAATAAAGTTGTGAGGATCATAGGCCCATATACAACTCTGTTTTAATTTCAACCTTTGGAGGAATTCATCTACCTCCTTTCCTACTTCTTTGTTGTTACAAATGAAATGGCCAAGATGATGTTTTATTCTTAGTTGGGCCTTTTTCTTGGTTCTAACAAAATGCACCTCATCTGATTTTATTATTTTTCTGTAGTACTCTAGAGCAAATAATCTCACTGGGAGATATTTTGGCATTTTGTAAGGTGGTAACTCACATCCATAGATTCTAATTTCTATATGGTTTTGGTACAAGAAACAATCCCCTACTGTTTATTGCTTTGACAATTGCAAGATCCTCCTGATGTTTACACTGATTCTGGGAGGAGGACTTCCTAGAAACATGGTAGCCACTAGGTGTACACATAGATCAATGAAATATGTATATGGGTAGAGAGAATTAGACCTGTGGAACAGAGGGGTCCAGAAGATGACATATCAAGGATTCCCTTTGGTATCAAGTTTTTGGACAGAGAAGGGAAACTTATCAGTCTGATAGTAAAGAAATAAATGGTACATGACTGATGAATATTTGAATACTCTTTCATTTTCCAATCTCAAAAACTGATCATGCATCTTATCTAAGATGAATTTTGCATAATCAAATTTGACCGCAGGAGGTTGGCCAGGGGTAAAAATAGACATGTAGGCAAAAATAATATCATCTACATATTCACTAGTGGTAAAACCTAAAAGGCATGATATTATTGATGTGATATCTTTGCCTAGACCAGAAAAGAAGGATGACATGTAAGGAGGGGGGTCTTTTGGCATGTATTTTTCTTCAGCAAAGAAAGTCTGGAGGATTTGAGTACTTTAGGAACTAGATAGCTTGGAGAATCTGTCAAGAAAATAAGCAATGGTAAGGGGGATGAGGTTTTCACCAGGTTGTAATTGTAACATCTCATTTATGTATTCTACAGTGATAGTAAATAGGAATTTTTGATCTAGGGACATTACATCTCTCATGATAAGGTCATAGTTTGCATGACAATAGTGAATAATCTTCGGGAAGACATGAACACTAGGGAATTGATATTTGGGCAGGTTTGATTCTCAGAGGCCTATCTTATCTACATGGTTCAAGTAGTTATCTCGGTGTTTGCAATGCAATTACAAAGGGGATTCTTCAAAGATGAGGTCTTTAATCTAAAAAACCTTGTCAGCCAGGGGAAGATGGTCTAAATCTCTATGGGGATAGTAACTGGCATGACATTCAAAGCAATTTGGGCATCCATCCTTGGTTCTTGTGGATTCAAGGATGGCGGCAAAGGATTTCAAGGAAATGTGGAAAAATTGGCTTATCACAGAGTATATTAGGACTATCAGACAGCTTAACTTACCAAATTACTTAATTTTTAAAGAAATTTAGCTCAGGTTTGGCACGAAAACAGGGTTTCTCAGTCAAAAATAGAGTAAATACCTGGTTTTGATTGTCTGAATGGATTAATGGTACTGGTGCACTATTCACAAGGAGCGCACGGGTCTACAATGGTAATCTAGAGTTCAGCGACTTCGGGAGGTTGACGGTTTGTAGCAAGTTGATAGTTCGAACGTACTCTGCATTTGCATGGAGAACATAAGGTTTTTCTTTTGGTAAAACAAAAATAATGAGTATTTTTGGTTTATCTGCAAAGTTAATGATTTGGTGGGTATAATGTAAAAGCGACAATTGACGCCAACTAACAGAGGTAACGCTTTGTCGTGTAGTGAAGGTGGTAAGCGGAATCTATCGCACTGCTTTTGGGGACTTGGTAGCATTGGGAGATGTCCGCCCGATACCATTCATTGGGTGACACATAACGGTGGGGTGAACAGTAAAACCGCTCACATTGGGCAGGTAAAGTTCGGCATCGGAGGCCGCCCGATATGAGCAACAGCCGTTAGATCTGAAGGGGTCAGATCGTCTAGTGATCAAGAGCGTGATTTTATTGGGGAGTTAATCGAGGGTCCCGACGGGATTTTAATTGTGGGTTAGGGCAGATTAATGATGTTAAGGGTGAGCTGATTGGAGGAAGGTTATTAATTAATCATGGTTTGATAAATTAATCCCTTTTTGTATGGCAGAGGGTTATGGCCCTTAATTAGTCACAAATCGACTAGTTAATCCATTCAATTATTTTGGTAATAAGGTTTATATTTCAAACCTTGGGGGGTGGGATATTTATATAGGGGTTTTATTTATAATTATATACGGGAAAGGGGTTTATTTTTTGGGAGTTAAATATAATAAGAGTTAAAGTTAATATGAAATGGAAATGGGAAAAAATTGTGCTAAGTATAATGTCTTGACACATTTGTTCATGCATTTAAATTTACACATTATAACTTAAGTTTAATGTTTTTTATGTGTTTTTATGTAAACGAAGGGGGTTTTAGGTAAGGTTTATGACTTTCCTTAGGTAAATGATGATTTCACCTTAGGAAAAGGGATTTTAGTTGAAATGGATAAATTATGGAGGGAGTGAATGTTTGTAAAGGGGTTGTAGTACTTAAACCTTATAAGTTATTGGGTCGAGGGTCCAGTCCCTCCAAAAGTCAAAGAAATGCTTTGAGCCCCTTTAACTTAAGGTTTTAGGTACGTTGATTTTTGCTTGTGGGAAATTAATCACTTGACTTTGTAACTTTCCCATTGTCATCCATACTTTAAGAAATTTGATGATGAAAGTAAATGACATGATTTTATCCAATAAATCACCATAATTCTACAACCATTCACCTACTTACCCATCTACACTTCCTACCATGTTTCTACTCTTTATTAGGGTGCACTTAAACTGACAAACCCTTATCAAAACTTTTCTTTTTCTTTTACAATAGAAATCTATCTAAATCTATCCTTATTACATCCAAGGGCTCAAATTAAACTATTGAGCTCCTTTTTTATTTACTCTACCTATCTAATTATCTACCAAGATTAAACAGTTTGGTTAGATTTTATTCTCTATCTCTAAGCATGAAATTGAAAACATGGAACAACCAAGGTTAAACTGTTTAGTTACCTTAGATTGTGGCATAAATAACAAGTTGCACACAAACATTGTTGTACAAAAATAAAATAGTAGTGGCATTTGGACTTGCACACTTTCATGGTCTTTTTCCTTTCTTTGGGGTTCATTTTTTCATCTTTTTTGACCTTTTTTATTCTTTTTGTCCTTTGATTTTTCTTTTAGGACATACCCTCTTTACATTTTTTTATTTTTATTTTTTATTTTTTACAAATATGGAAAACATTTGCAAAAAGAAAAGGTATGTACATATTACAGTTTCGACCTCATCCATTCAAAAATTATGACACCTATTGGTATAGGAACATAACAGCACTGAGGATGCACTAGTGCACCAACTCACTACTATACCTCTACTAGTTTTGCAAATAGTTAGAACTAGTTTAACTATCTATAACTCAATCAAACTGAGGTATCTAATTACAACTCAAATAAACTCATCCTAGACCCCTAAAATTTAGGGAGAACATATACATGAATTAAAAAAATACTTCCAACTCAAAATTCCTAAGCTAATTAAGTCAATTAAACTTAATTAACTATGTACAACATGGTATGAGAACAAAATTCGATTTTAATTCTCAGTTCTAAAAAATGCACCTCATCTGAATTTATTATTTGTCTGTAGTACTCCAGAGTAAATAATCTCATGGGGAGGTATTTTGGCATTTTGTAAGGTGGTAACTCACATCCATAGACTCTAATTTATGTATGGCTTTGGTACAAGTACCAATCCCCTACTTTGTATTGCTTTGTCAATTGCAGGATCCTCCTGATGTCTGCACTGATTTTGGGAGGAGGACTTCCTAGCAACATGGTAGCCACCGAGTGTACAAATAGATCAATGAAATTTGTATATGGGTAGGGATAATTAGACCTATGGAATAGAGGGGTCCAGAAGATGACAGATCTAGGATTCCCTTTGGTATCAAGTTTTTGGATAGAGAAGGGAAACTTATCACTCTGATAGTAAAGAAATAAATGGTACAAGACTGATGCATATTTGAATACTCTTCCATTTTCCGATCTCAGAAATTGATCATGCATCTTATCTGAGATGAATTTTGCATAATCAAATTTTACTGCAGGAGGCTGGCCAGGGGTAAAAATAGACATGTAGGCAAAAATGATATCATCTACATATTCACTAGTGGTAAAACCTAAAATGCATGATATCATTGATGTGCTATCTTTGCCTAGACCAAAAGAAGGATGACATGTAAGGAGGGGGGTCTTTTAGCATGTATTTTTCTTCAGCAATGAAAGTATGGAGGATTTGAGTACTTCTGGAACTAGATAGCTTGGAGAATCTGTCAAGCAAATCAATAATGGTAAGGGGGGTGAGGTTTTCACCAGGTTGTAACTGTAACATCTCATTTATGGATTCTGCAGTGATAGTAAATAGGATTTGTTGATCTGGGGACATTACAACTATCATGATAGGGTCATAATTTGCATGACAATAGTGAATAATCTCCGAGAAGACATGAACACTAGGGAATTGATATTTGGGCAGGTTTGATTCCCATAGGCCTATCTTATCTGAATGGTTCAAGTAGTTATCTCGGTGTCTACAATGCAATTTCAAAGGGGTTTCTTCAAAGATGAGGTATTTAATCTGAAAATCCTTGTCAGCCAGGGGAAGATGGTCTAAATATCTATGGGGAGTAGTAACTAACATGACATTCAAAGCAATTGGTGCGTCCATCCTTGGTTCTTGTGGATTCAAGGATGGGGGCAAAGGATTTCAAGGAAATGTGGAAATATTGGCTTATCACAGAGCATCTTAGGACTATCAAATAGCTTAACTTACCAAATTACTTAATTTTTAAATCAATTTAGCTCAGGTTTGGCACAAAAACAAGGTTTCTCAGTCGAAAATAGGGTAAATACCTAGTTTCAGTTTTCTGAATGGATTAATGGTACTGGTGCACTATTCGCAGGGAGCGCATGGGTCTGCAATGGTAATCTGAAGTTCAGCAACTTGGGGAGGTTGACGGTTTGTAGTAGGTTGACAGTTTGAACGTACTCTATGTTTGCATGGAGAACAAAAGGTTTTTCCTTTGGTAAAACAAAAATAATGAGTATTTTTGGTTTATATCCAAAGTCAATGATTTTGGTGGGTATAATGTAAAAGCGACAGTTGGTGCCAACTAACGAAGGTGACGCTTTGTCGTGTAGTGAAAGTGGTAAGCAGAATCTATCACACCGCTTTTGGGGACTTGGTAAGACGTAGTGGCGGGGTGAACAGTAAAACCGCTCACATCGGGTGGGTAAAGTTCAGTGTCGGATGCCGCTCGATATGAGCGAAAGCTGTTAGATATAAAGGGGTCAGGCTGTACGGTGATCGGGAGTGTGATTTGATCAGGGAGTTAATGGAGGGGCCTGATGGGATTTTAATTACGGGTTAGGGTAGATTAATGATGTTGGGGGTGAGCTGATTGGAGGAAGGTTATTAATTAATCACGGTTTGATCAATTAATCCCTTTTTGTATGGCGGAGGGTTATGGCTCTTAATTAATCACAAATCAACTAGTTAATCCATTCAATTATTTTACTAATAAGGTTTATATTTTAAGCCTTGGGGGGTGGGATATTTATATAGGGGCTTTTTTATAATTACATATGGGAAAGCGGTTTATTTTTCGGGAGTTAAATATAATAAGAGTTAAAGTTAATATGAAATGGAAATGGGAAGAAATTGCGCTAAGTATACTATCTTGACACATTTGTTCATGCATTTAAATTTACACATTATAACTTAGGCTTAATGCTTTTTGTGGGTTTTTATGTAAACGAAGGGGGTTTTAGGTAAGGTTTATTACTTTCCCTAGGTAAATGATGATTTCACCTTAGGAAAAGGGATTTTTAGTTGAAATTGTTGAATTATGGAGGGAGTGAATGTTTGTAAAGGGGTTGTAGTACTTAAACATTATAAGTTATTGGGCTGAGGGTTCGGTCCCTCCAAAAGTTAGAGAAATGCTCTGATCCCCTTTAACTTAAGGTTTTAGGTACTTTGGTTTTTCCTTGTGGGAAATTAGTGAAAAGGTAAAATGAATGGGGAAATTAATCACTTGACCTTGTAAGTGTCCCATTTTCATCCATACTTTAAGCAATTTAATGATGAAAGTAAATGACATGATTTTATCCAATAAATCACCATATTATGCAACCATTCACCTACTTACCCATATACACATCCTACCATTTTTTCTACTCTTTATTAGGTGCACTTAAACTGGAAAACCCTTATCAAAAATTTTATTTTTCTTTTACAATAGAAATCTATCTAAATCTATCCTTGTTACATCCAAGGGCTCAGAGTAAACTATTGAGCTCCTTTTTTATTTACTCTACCTATCTACTTATCTTCCAAGATTATATAGTTTGGTCAGATTTTATTCTCTATCTCTAAGCATGAAATTGAAAACATGGAATAACCAAGGTTAAACTATTTGGTTACCTTGGATTGTGGCATAAATAACAAGTTGCACACAATCATTGTACAAAAGTAAAATAGTAGTGGCATTTGTACTTGCATAATTTCATGGTCTTTTTCCTTTCTTTGGGGTCATTTTTCATCTTTTTTGACCTTTTTATTCTTTTTGTCCTTTGATTTTTCTTTTAGGACATACCCTCTTTACATTTTTTTTTTTTTATTTTTTTGACTTTTTACAAATATGGAAAACATTTGCAGAAAGCAAAGGTATGTACATATTACAGTTTCGACCTCATCCATTCAAAAATTATGACACCTATTGGTATAGGAACATAACATCATTAATCACCTCTTCTCAACTATCTCTATCGTGAAAGGAATCATTGGTATATTTTCCCAGGGTACACCCCTTACATGTATCAACTTGCTCAAGCATACCTTGGGGAAGACTAGTAGAGATATACTACATGATATGCAAGTGACCGAATCACCTATGCCACAACTTGCCAACTTCTCGGCTCTTCATCTTCTCTTCTTTCATTCTCAAAGCAACACAATCATATGCCTCCAACTTATAGAGATTCTTAAATCAAAACCCTATCTTCTTTACTTGACCCGTGACTATGTATCGAAGGAATGCCTTTCCTTTTGAGAAAATCACATCATAGCCTCTACTCTAAAGCATGGTGGCTGATACTAATTTCTTCTTCAACCCAAGCACATATATAACATCCCTCAAGGTGATAGGAGTAGCTTCCTCCCTCTAAAAATTAACCGTTCCCAATCCAATAGCACTATACCTCTCGTGGTCACCCATCTCGATATGCATCCAGAGATCCTTCTCCTCTAGGAGACTGAAAAACTCCTTGTCACCAGTCATGTGGAATGAAGCTCCACTTTCAAGGTACCATACACTAACCATCATTGATGACACCATGCATGTAATGAGATTAAATTCCAATTCGAATTTAGAGGCCGAAGCCTCACCTATTGCTCCTCCTGAGGATTTCTTCTTAGACTTCTTGAGCAGACAATTCGTAGAAAAATGGCCTAGCTCGTGACAATGGAAGCACTTAACTTTCATCATGTCTTTCTTCTTACTTCCATGGCAAGAATTTGATTTGGAATGGGATGCCTTCCCTTTCCCTTTCCTTGCCTTACTCACTAAGGCACAACTTTCCTCATCATTAGTCTTTGATGAGGAACCATCCCTAGTGATCCTTATGATCTCCTCTTGCATCAAATCCAACCACAGTCGTTCCCAATATGGCAGGTCCTCCCTCCCATTGACAAAGTCTTGATAGCTATTCCAATTCTTGGGAAGGCCTAGGAGAGGTAGGCTCACCATATCATCATTGACAATGGTTATTCCAACACTTCCAAGCTCATCACGACAGTGAGTGAACTTGGTCAAGTATTTTGGAACGGTCTCACCTTTCTCCATATTTATTTTTCAAAGTTTGCCTTCTAGTTCCAACTTCCTATGGTCATTGTTGTTATCAAATAGGTTCATCAGTGCTTTACACATAGCATACAAAGTTTCCTTCCCATGGAGACTCGATACAATATGGTCCCGAACTCCCTCGAGGATTATCTGCCTCACCTTGGCCACACACTTCTTCCATTTGACCAGAGTTTGTAAATCTGATGTTGCTAGTTTAAGAATGCCTTGATCAACAAATTCCTTGAAGCCATTATCCTCCAACACAAACTCCATCCTATCCTTCTAGGCTATATAATTTGAGCTTCCTTCCAAGGCATACTCGAGCCTCAAATAGTAGAAAGCAATTTTCCAATCCTGATGTATTGAAAATTCAAATTTCACCTATAACCCAAAACTCAAAACTTCGAAATCTCCTCTAGCATAATATCTTCAGTTCCGATAACATGTATATTTTCCTGTAGATTCATAGCTCATGTATTGTACTAAAACACAAGGAAAGAATCTATTATACTCTTTAAACAATGGAAACCAACGATCGATGAAAACAATAATTGACAAGAGGAAGATAATCAAAGACACATAACAAAAATGGGGAATCCACTCCTCAAAACCCTAACTATATATTGCATTAATCAAAAATCTAAATAATAATACAAAGTTTGTTCTCACCAGAACAATTTCTCCACAAGTATGTTCAACTTTGTGCCTCACAAGCCTGCACTAACCAACATAACCAATTTTTGTTGCCTGTTGAGCCCCTATTTCCTTACAAAATTCCTAAGAGGAATAGCCCATATTTAATTGGGAATTCCTTCTTCCATAATTGTGCAATCCAAATCTAGGCCATCTTCTAATTGAACACATGATCTGTACAACTCAGATCAGTCTACAATTGATAGTACATTGTCCCTGCACTCTATTCTCAACTGGGTCTTTCCATGAACTGACATGCATGAGTTTCTCATGAGGGAATATTTAGTTGGCTGGAGTAGCACTGAGGATGCACCAGTGCACCTACTCACTACTAGACCTCTAATAGTTCCACAAACAGTTAGAACTAGTTTCACTGTCTATAACTCAATCAAACCGAGTTATCTAATTACAACTCAAATAAACTCATCTTGGATGGTAATTAGACCTCACAAAGGATAGATAGATCCTTTTGCATTATATATTGGAATTAGATTGAGTTGTTAAGCAATTTCGGGGATGTGTTAGACTTGGAGTTGATTCACTTCTCTTGGTTCACTCTCTTTGTATTGGAGTTTTTAGCATCTAGTTTGGGCGGTTTTTTCAGGAATTTTTTCTTTGAGGCTCAGCTCTGTAGTTTGAACATGAAGACTTGGAGATGGTATCAGGTTATTTCTCTAGACTTATGATTGAGGTGGGGAATGTTAGCTTCATACTCACAATCAATAAGTCCAAAATAATAAAATTATGAAACTTGGAAAATATAATTCCTACTTGTCTTTGACGTGCTCATCAATTCTAGAATGCGTTTATTCCTAATACTTGGGATTTTGTTGAGGTCTAGTTGGTTGAGAGATTCTCTCCAACTAGTTAGCCTCTTATATTAGTGTGTGGTTGAGATATTCACTCAACCAAGAGATTGCCTGTCCAAGATAGACTAACTATCTCAAGACATAGATTGATGTATATATATTGTACCATCATTATTTTATGTGTATATACAATAAGGCTTAAAATACTTTTCCACCATGTCTCTGTCTCTTGAATTATTATTAATTTTAATTAATTATCTTCAGAGGTTCATAAGACATCTCCCCCGTAGGTTTACTTAGAAGAGATTTAGAAAGTTATACTTGGTGAAGTACTAGCATTGGGAGAAACAATGAGGAACCTCTATGAGGAGTTGGTCGCCATACACAAGGAAGTTGTCCCCTTGCATGGCATGCAACAAAAATCAAGGGAGAATGCAAAAGCTCTCAAAGTCACAATTTTCATAGCTAACATCTTGTCCTCTTATGCAAAATTGTACAACATTGTGGATTCTATGGTGAAATCTCATAAAATCCCTTTAGTTGGGACACTCTCATAAGTAAAAGGCATAAATGTAGTAAGATAGGAATCTCAAAGTAATTGGACTAGTTGAGGTATATTTCTACCAAACAAGACCTAGAAATCAACATATATAACATGCAAAATTATATTGGTGGCCCTGCCAAGATCAACGCTATGTTGTTCTTATTGAAGAAGAAAACACAAACTAGCTACAAAACTGTATACCCATATGCAATGGAGGCTAGAGTCTGCTTTCAACCTAATCCCATCGTAAAGTTTGAGGAGACCATCACACAATACAAAGCTTGGTATCACAATGTGACTAAAGACTTGCAAGTGGAAGCTACTGAGTTAGAGTTTCCTCAAACTCAAACTTGATATGTTATTTTGTCTTATTAGGCTTTACCCATTTTTGTCTCATATGGGTATTTGTAATATTGTATTTGAAATAAATTTGTAAGTGGAAGCCCAAGTTTCAATTATGGAATATGAAAGGTCTTTACATAGAAAAGGAAAAAATAAGTCAAAGAGTCGTGAGGGGGGTCTAAAGGTCACAAAGGGAGATGGGTCGTCATCTTACGTGTTATAAATACACCCTCATAATTCATGTAAATAGATTGGAATCAAAAGCTTGGGAGATTTGTTTGGAGCCTTGGCTTCTCCTATTTAGAAAAGGAATATTATTTTTCTTTGGAGAAGCAAGTGTTGGCTTCATGTTCCACTATTGGGTCTAGTTTCTTGTCAATTGTAAATGTATGTCTGGAACTTAAAATTTTAATAAAATCTTAGAGTCAGCATGTTTTCATACATATGTTGTGGATGTAGAAAGACTGTTCTTGTTATGTTTGCAATATGTGTTATTTAATTTGTGCTAATTCTTATGAACTAATTCGTTTGCTTTAGTATGAATCTTGTAAAATGTGTGTTGTTATGTTATTTTGATCATGGTTATCTTGTGAACTATTTTGCAAGTTAACTTATGATTCTCTTACTATTCATGCATCTCTTTTAAGCTAAATACTATTACATGTTTCTAAGGGGCTCACTTTATTCCCTTCAATGTGATGGAACCTCTCATGCATTACACTTGACACCTCACAAAGTTCATACACTTGTTTCCACCAAATTCTTGTATATATAATTCTATGCATTTATTGCAACCAAGGCATATTATTAAAACCTACCACTTTGACAACCAACCGTATTCTGGTTGTGGCTCCTACTCCAATCGGTGTGGGTTCTAATTGGGACTTCATATTGGGGATACCCCCTCCCTTGTTGGTGGCTTCTAGCACCATCAACAAAATAGTTTGGCTATCTCATCTAACTTACCTAAACGACATTCAAAAATGGTGGATAAAAGGGGGTTTCATTAAGTGTAGCGTGATGTACAAGTTTCAAAAAAAACTCATGTATGCCAAAGGCAAAATTAAACAATGGAAAAAATAAGAATTTGACCACATTCTTGAGTCATAAAGAGAGTTGGAGGACATAATGACCTAGATACAACTATCCATCATCTTTGAAGGAAGATTTGAAGAATCAGTGGTAGTGAAATCCATTGCAGTCACTTGGCTTGAGAACTTGTAGCAACAAGAAGAAAATTTTTGTAAGTAGAAATCCAAAGTCAAATGGCCATGAGAGGTAGAAAATAACACAACCTTTCATAAATCCATGATCCAACAAATACATCACAATATAATTTCCTCTTTCAAGGATGTCAAAGGAAATAAGCAAAAGATCAAGGGGAGCTTAAGAAAGAACTCATTTTATACTACAAGGACTTTCATATTGACCCCAAGTTGAACCACATCATGGAGATCAAGAAAATAATGAAGCATATTCATTTTGTGATCTTAGTGGATCAAAATGAAGCCCTCAAGAGAGATATCACTATATATTAAGTGGAATATAAAGTTAAGTACATGCCTAAAAATAAGGCTTTGGGTCCAGACAAGTTCACAACTGATTTCTTTTAGTCCTATTAGCCATTACTTGGTCGAGAACCTCTCAAAGTAGAGGAAGAATCAATAAAAACAACTTCAATCCTTGTAGCTTTCAATGTGACCTTCTTAGCATTAGCTCTCAAAAATGATAAAGTGGAGGAGTTGAGTGGTTTTCAACCCATGGTATTTTGCAATATGATCTAGAAAATAATCACAAAGGTCATAGTGAATTGCCTCAAGCCACTTCTTCCCAAGCTAATTTCTCCCGAGAAAACTAGATATTTGGAAGGTAGGAAAGCTTTAGATGGTATATTGTTGGCCCGTGAGACTATTCACACACTGAAATTATCGAAATGACTAGCCACAATCGTTAAACTTGGTTTTTCCAAATCATGTGATAAGCTAAATTGGTCCCTTTTCAGACACTTAAAGCTTTCATCTTCTAAGATAGATGGATAACTTGGATAAAATAATTGATTTCCACTACCTTATTTTTTATCCTTCTTAATGTCTTCCCCAAGTCAACTTTCACTTCCTCTAGAGGTATTTGGAAAGGAGACCCCTCTCTCCTTTCCTTTGTATTATTGTAGTTGAAGGTCTCGATAAAGAAATCAAGGTAGTTGTTCAAGATGGTAAGACCGAAGGTCTTGAGATTTTTAGGGAAGACCTACTTATGTCACATCAACAATTTTTGGATGAAACCATGTTCATGGGATCTCCCTCAACCAAAGAAGCTTTAGTTTTAAGTCAAGTCCTTCATAAATTCACAAAGTCTTCATATACGGGTATTAACAAATCTAAATCCCTACTCTTTTTTCTAAATAACCCCTTTAGTAATCCATTGTCATATCACCTACATTATAGGCTATCAAAGATGTGTGTTTTCTTCAACATATTTAGGGGATACTCTATTTGGTAACTACATGAGAATCGGTCCTTTCTTTGAAATGATCATAAAAATAGACTCCAAGATGGCTTGTTGGACCTTCTGTTTCCTCAATATTGCAAGTTGTTTCATTCTTAAATGTGTCATCCAATCCCTTTAGATATATCTCTTATGAGGCCTAGTAACTCTCAAATATATTCTCAACCCTATTCTCAATGCCCAAGGAACATTCCTCTATGGAGGGCTTTCCAAGGGAAGAAATTGTACCCTAGTAGCATGGGACAAAAAATCTGATTATCTAACCTAAAAAGGGGGCTTGTACTATGATATTTAGAAATAATAGGCACTATTCTAGAAGAAAATATTTGGTGGCATTTGATTCAAGGGGAACAAGATCGAAGGGAAGAAAGTGGAACCTAGTAGCATGGGATAAGACTGTAGTTATCTAATCTAAAAGGGGGGCTTTTGCTATGAGATTTAGAAATCATAGGCATTGTTCTGGAAGGAAAGCTTTGGTGGCATTAGATTCAAGGGGGACATGATCTTTGGAAATTAGTATGGCTTTGAAAATATGGATAGGGTATAAATCCTAATTATCTTATTTACATGCATGTGGCATAATTGGGCTCCTCATTCTAGAACATGGTGTGTAAAGGAATCCACCTAATACAATAACACTATTTTTGGGAGGTTAAAAATGGAAAAGAAGCTTTATTTTGGGAGGGTGCATGGCTATAATGAACAAATTTGGAAATCAAGAAGGATTGGGCAAGATGGAAAATGCCATGATTGCAACTTTGGACACCTAGTGTATATTTTTGGCATACAGAATCTACAACTAGTTTTTGGTACCATTTTCTATAGGAAACAACTCGGAGTCCAAGATGGAAGCTACAACTTGGGATACTTTTTGGAAAAATCTACAACAAAGATTCATTTCCAAAGCCAACAATGAAGATATTCTCCAATGGTTGTATACACTAAAAGGTTTTTACACTATAAAAGAAGCATACTTCCTGGAGGCAAGGTTGGCCAACCACCCAAAAGAAGATATTTGGATTAGTATATGGGCATAAAATATTTGGTCCAAGTCTCCGCATTCCTTTGTATTTTAGCCAAAGGAAGAACCTTAACATAGGACAAACTCAACAAAAGAGGATTCTATGGTCCTTTTTATTGCATGTGCCAACTTGAAACTAAGGACATGTAGCATTTCTTCAATATGTGTCCTTTCATAGAACAAATTTGGTCCAATGTCTCCATTCTCATGTGCCATTCTAAATGAAATAGCAGTAGTGTTTTAATAAAACTAACAAGTTTGGATGCATAAGGTCTACAACAATCCCTAACTTTAGTTGTATATGAATCTTGTTGCTATGATTCTTTCTTTGGGAGTTATGGAAGGAAAAAAATAGTCGCATATTTAATAGTAATAAACAAAAGTAAGGAAGTTGTATGGGAAAATTTCCTCAAAATATTAAAGAAATAGTTATGCCCCACCACTAGTCATAACAACACTAGAAAGCTCAGGGAAGTGAGGCCATCATCCTTCGAGATTGCAATATAATTATAGGGAAACCTCTATTTTCACCCAAACCTCCTCCACCTCCTTTTAACTTTCATCAAGCTTGGATTCCTCCCCTTGACAACATCTTCAAAATAAACCTTGGTGGTGCTTCCAAGGGAAATCCCAATTTAGCTGTCAATGACGGGGTCTTCCAAAAATCTCAAGATTTCATTCTCCTTCTCTTTATTGGCTCCATTCGTTGTAAGAGTAACAATGTTGCAGAGCTCTGTCCTCTTGAATTTTAGCTCAAGTTGGATTCATCCCTTGGCATTTTTAAACAGATTATAGAAGGGGACTTGCATTTAATTATCAACATGGTCAAAAATATTTTTAGTGGCTAGTAGCGTAAACAAATATCCACCACTTGGAGAATATTGTAGCAATTTCCATAGCTTGCATATATTTTGAGTGATTCTCCCCTTGCACATAAGAATATTTGGGAATAATCTAGCAAACAAAATAGAAAATAAAGGATCTCAGTTAGCTTCAAATCCACTTATGAAAACATGGGAAGACCTCCCAAGCTTTGATTTAAGGGACGACTATGATGAATTCAGGTTGTTGGATCTACACTCCCCATATGGGGTGATAGGAGGACACGTGGGAGGTGGCAAGTTAGTCATCCCTCCTAACACTAACATGAGGGGACGTGCTAAATAACCCCTCCCACTACTACTTAATTCCACTAAGTGGAAATGGGATAGCTATCAAACTCCATTGTTATGGTTTTTCACCTTGAATCCTGCTATGAATTTTTCATTAGATGGTTTTAATTATTGCCTCTAACCTACTCGCTATCATGATTTATCTTGATCCTTTTGAATTGATGTTTCTACACTATGTGATGTTTTCATTATTTGACTATTCAACCTCAATAGTGTGACCTCTAGGATATAATTTTGGGTTTCATTTGGCTCAGTAGTTTCCCTCCACAAAAATTTGAGGATTGGGTTGAAATAGATTGTTGTATATTTGTCCCTCTTAGCCAAAGATTCCTTTTGATCCACTCTCTATTTTTTGAATTCCACATAGATGTTAGTCCTGGACTTGAGGTGTCCCTTCGATTTCATCAACTTTTTACAATAATTCTTATTGGTTTTATTCAGTCCCTTCATTAGCCACTTCATGACCCTTCTCTCCCCTTGTCTTATCTCACACTTATTTCTATGCATTACCCATGTTGTGATAGAGGGTTTGATGTTGTAGAGGGGTTGCCTATGATGAATCCTATGAAATCTCTCGTGCCAACCAACAAGAAAAATCCTTAGCTAACATGTTCCACTCCCAAATGCCACCTATTATTCAAGTCTAGTTTTTGGAAGTAGAAAGAAAGATTGTAGGGGAGAAAGACTTATTTTCTAATATTAAAATTGCAGAGGAATTTATTTCCTATGGCCCTAATCCCCAATCATACCCAAGGTAGACACAACTAGTATATGCAAATATTTTACCTCTATTGGAATATGAAGACGTTGTTAGGCAAATTTTTACTGAACCACAACAATGCCAAAGAGGAAATTCTCATTATACTGGATGAGATCCAGTAGTCCATCAAATCACTAAACTTATTGCTCCAAAGAATTGATGACAAAATCAACTTCACTTTAGAGGTAAACAACTCTCCAGGTAGTGGAAAAGCATCCCTCAATGTGATCCCTTATGACTCATCTCCATCAACATTATTTGGTGATATATTTCTAGTTCTGCATCTCGTTGTTTTGTTTATTAACATAATTTAGCTGATAGGCTTAACAATGTTGATTTCTAAATTAAACATTTATTCTTTTTTGCTTTGTTTTGGAGTCACTTACATATATGACTATCTAAGAACATAAGGTTTTCCCACTAGTATGGGTTCCCTAGCGGAAGACCAAGGAAACACTAGAATAATGGTCTTGTTTTATTCTATTTAAAAAATAGAATCTTTTATTTACCAAAAAAATAAAAAATCTAAGTGCAATTCTTTTTGAAAAGTTTCAATTTTAACTTGCACATTTCCATGATGGCCTAATACAACCTAGCCCCTAATTTCAAGGTGGAAATAAAAAAATATGTTAATCCATGATAAATGGTAATGTTCTTATAATGAAGAAGAGTTATGTTTATATGATATGCATTCCACTTATAAGTCATAACCATAGCTATATAAATTAGTATCAATCTAGATAATTATTTGATCTATATGTGGATTATTATATTGTAAATCCACACACCTAAGTTATAGTAGACATACGTATGTTCGTGTTTAGAAGGATCACATCAAATCTATAATAATACGATAGTAGGGGTCCCTAGAAATGTCATTATATGAGTCTCACTAGAGTTATTATTTTGAAAGGATTGGAATGCCATTGAACTCTAATCATATATTTGAAACATAAATTGGATTTGCAACCCTTCCACTGAAATTTCATAGATACTAAATTGAAGTGGAGATATATCTATCATTCTCGTTACTGCAAAATATATACACTTGACAACAAATGATGACTAATTCTTTGATAAAAAAAATAAATCTTGTACATAAGGTGGGTATTGGCCTATGGGGATGAATAGTGAAAGTCATGGATGAGGTCTCTTGCTATGTATTCTGATTCATAATATAAGATATGTGAAATATATACAAAGTATTTGATACTTTAAATCATTGTCGACTTGTGCCATAATGTAGATACAAATGCATTGAAACTGTAAGTTCTTTTAATGGTAGATACAAACAAATTTTTAACTAATTAATGGCCATCATAACATTTAACCTTAGACAAGGCACTTAAATTCATAACAATACAACCAAGTACCAAATGAAGATAACAAGTAAGAAGAGATATAATTTTGCTTATATTGGTTGAATTGCGCATATATATTATTATTATATAAAATATATAATAAAAATAAGGGAACAATGGTTTACAACTAAAAAATTAAGCGAGTGGGAGGGTTTATAAATATAAATATAATGGTTTATATTTTATCATTAATGCATTTAGGGCTTGTTGCATACAATGGTCTTAGGTTAGAAATTAAGGAATAGGTAACAAAAATGGTTTATATTTTATCATTAATGCATTTAGGGCTTGTTGCATACAATGGTCTTAGGTTAGAAATTAAGGAATAGGTAACAAAAATGGACATATATTTGAATTATTTGAGTATCCTAAGAAAGATATTAATGTATGACATAGGGAAGAATCATAATTTGTTGGATCTATTTCAATTTCATGGTCATGAAAATGTGAAGGCTTTAGAAGAAACATAGAATTAGATATTGCCAATAAATGAATTAATGCATAATCATTTGAGATATGGATTGCATGTGTATATAGTTTGATGTGATCATTGAATGGATATGATTTTGGCCACATGGAAACAAATAAACATGTATTCATTTCTTAGATCAATAGTTGCATTCTAAAGCACAATATAAATAGTCCCCTAGTGTGAGTGTCAATAGCTACAAGTAAGATCAACATTTTTTTATTGCAAAGCATAATATCCTTAAACAATAACAATTAAAAATATTAATGAACAATTTCAACGTACATTGGAAGTTTATTTTGAATTTATTATCCTTTTTTCCAATTATTTGCAAAATTGCCATGTTTGAAATACCAAATTTTTTAAGCACAAACATGATGAATATTATGATTTGTTTCTATATGTCATAAGATTGATGTCTCACATTTTTCTATATTATTTTTGCCTTTACCTTATTCCCAATGATCTATATTATGTGGCTTGAGATGACTCAAAAAATTTCAATAATTGTATTTCTTAAGATTTAAATATTAACAAGCTATAAGGACAATTTCACTTCATTTCAAAATATATGAAATGGTTATTTATTTTTAAATGACAAGTCAATTTTGTTTCTGTGGCATACCCCCCATGCCTAGGTACCTTAAAAATTCATGTTAGAAAAAATCAAAATCAACTTCTAATACCATTTTTTAAAGTCGGGGAAAACAAATGTGTATACGATACACATGCTCATGTAAATGACCAAGAAACATTAAATCTATGCAATGTAATAAGTCATAAGTGTTAGGGTCCTAGGGTCCAGGTATCAAAGTGTCTGTGCCTCTTTCTATTCATTTTTGGGGTTTGTATGTCAGTTTATCCTATGAACTATTGTTGTCATAGTCTAAAGAGTTATTGTCTGATGTGACTACAACCTTTTCCTAGAGGGTCCTTAAAGACAAGAGTAAATTTGAGAGAGTCTTGAGTCTATGAGAAGGTCATAAGGTCATTTTCTCATATAAAATCATTTATGGTTTAATGGTTATATATCACTGGCTAGAACCATGAATAAAACAAGTTTACTTCATTTGTTAAGGTTTTGTTGAGTATGTTCTTAGTATTGTTCATCATGCCCTATTCCATAATTCACAACTCATGATCCCCTTTTATTTACCCCTACCATATACTTTTTCCATTCCCATACTCGTTTTATCCCATTTCATGTACTTCCTTCCATATACCCCTTACATTTACATTTTAACAACATATACACACCCCCCTCCTCAAATCACCTTTCATCATTATTGCTACTACAACCCTCCACAACTCATTACCATCATTTATATTTCATGATCATAATAACCCTTTATCCTAAGTTCATACATATGACCAAGAAAAACATGAGGCACACATTTTCAAACATCTTTCATACTTCCCTCATTCTCTCTCCAATCTACAATGTGCGTTTTCTCTGAGAAAAATTGATAGTTACACAACACAAGTGTGAGAGCAGTCTAACAGGGATTCAAAGACAAGTTTTTTTTTCAACTGTGGGAAAATTACTACGCAACAACTGCACAAAGTTTTGAGCTACACAGTCATTTTGTATCTATTGTGCAATTTGGATTCAGTTATCTTCAAGGTCTTCGGGCATTGGAAAAACTACTTTAGGGGTTATACACCATCACCTGACATTCCAAGCATACCCATTTTCTCTATTTTTCCAGGAAATTTCTGCAACCATATCAACCATGGATGTATGCCACACTCTGATATGAATTTTCTACGCAAAGTAACTATTTTAGTCATCATTTTCAAAACCTTCTTCTAACCAAATGGATCCGAATTTAAAAAGCCTAAAAGAGATTTTTATTAAAAATGGCTCAAACAACAAAAACCTCCTTCAGTTTGTATACAAGTATCATATATTGGGATATTCAAATGAATCTTTAAAGCCTAGTTTATAGACTGTGCAATTTCCTATTTTAGACATGATTTTGGGGAACAGATTCTAAGGATCGGGGACAGAATTAGAGGAAACTAAGAGAGTTATTTCTCAAAAACAAGTTAATATACAAAAAAAAATATCTCAGTTTTTAAATAGGTTTTATAGTTTGGGAATTACAGGTGTCCCTTGGAGACCCATTTTCACAATTCCTTGCTGACATAATTATGAAATTTTTGAAATTCGATTTGTAAATGTGAATATTTTTGGAGTTTTGATGCTTGATATGAATCATAAGGTATAGGTGATGAATTGTTGGCCTTTGATTTGTTCTGGAGCGGGAAACGATAGTCAAACTAAAAAATTTAAATTTTATTGCACCATTGCTGACTAGGAAATTCTAAGGTTTGCACACATGGAAAGGAGCATCTGGTGGGTCCTACTCCAACTCATCAGCATCATCATCATACCCATCATCTCAGTTTCAGTCAGTGCAACCTGTGAATATGTTGAGCCAGAGCTTACTGCATAATTTCTGCGCAACGCATCATTCAACTATTTTATTTTTTTACCCATTTTTGGACCTTTCTATTGTTATGTCACTGATTAGGATAGAAATGAAAGGATATGGATGAAATAAGTATATAATATAAAATTGATGTTGAATTTTTATTCTTAGCCTTATCCTAGTTTTAGCTTTAGAACTTGATGTTTCTAATTTCAGTTGTTTTCGATCCTCTTAGTGGATAACATGTATATTGAATCTAGTTTATGTTCTTTCACTCTGCCTAAATGTATTTAAAACCAAACAGAACATGGAAAAAGGGTTCGGATTTGGAAGAAGCCCTGTGTATGTGTTTGTTGTCTTGAAATAAAGTATTAATGCAAAGTTTTTCCACTTAACCAAAGATTCATGTGGTATGGATTTCAAGTTTTGTGCCCCTTCTTATGTGTAATGTTAGTATCCATGTATTTGTTAAATTCTCATTTCTAATTGGTGCTAAAACAATTTTCAAAATTCATATATGTTGATGCTTTGGATGATTGTTATTCTTTCTGAATTGTGATGGAATTTGCCCTTAGTTAGGTGCTCCACTACTGTATTCTTCTCGATATTTGGTCAAAAATATATGTTGCAAAATTCATTATATGCGTTGTTACATGTTATTGGATATCACTGTGTATTTTCAAGTTACTTTAAAAATTACTCATTATGCTACAACTGATGTTATGACTTGAAATATATACCTACCTTGCCTCTTTTTTTATAAGTGTCTCATGCAAGCACTTATATTTTTGTGTAAAATATGAATTATGCTTTCATGCCCAATGGCCCTCCCTCTCAATTCTATTAGCCACCATCATTAAATTCCATTTACCTTTAAATATATGGCCTCTATTTGAATCCATTAAGCCTTATTATTTCTTACATTTGGACATTTTTTGAGTGAGGGAGCCCCCTCTGGTTAGAAAAAGCTAGTTTCTAGCCCAATGAGATTTGTGGTTACCCTTGTAAACCTTTTCTCAGCCTAGAGGTTCAATTAACGGATGCTAACAATAAGTATACACAACATATTTTTAAATGTTATGAACACAATTCATATATGCAACAAAATACTCAGAAGATCTGAAATATATAAATACTCATAATATAACAAATATATTTATATAAGAAATATACAAAAGATATGAGATGGTGAAAATGTTGCGAATGAGGCATGCTTATATAACTAGGAAGGTGCCCTTTCATAAATGGTCATGTCCTTAGAGACATGATTCTTCTATACTAATCACTAATTAATCATTATCTATGATTTTTATTATTATATATTCATAACATCGCATTCTTTTTCAGAAAGATTTTTCATCAAAGATTATTGCTAACAAGGTTTGTCCTCTTGTTTCTTTATGTCATAATCTATTCACAACTTTAAAAAATCTTCGATTTGTCATCTTTGATGATACAATATGATAGGATCCTTGGAGTGATAATTTAAATTTTCGAATTGAGAATGGATCTAACCATCTTAAATTAATCTTCTGTGGAATCTTACAATTATTAGATACTTCGTGTGAATTTTTATCAAAAGTCTAAATCACACTGACATTAGTTGTATTTGGAACATAATTTCATCATTTCTAATCTTAGTGATACATATATGCAAATTGATTGAGTTTTCTACTCTTGTGATTCATATATTGGTAAGGAGTTATTATGGTTTGATTTTCCATTATCATGCATGTGAAAACTTCCTAATTTAATTCAGGTATTTTTGTTGTTGAGTTGGTTATAGAATCTTCATTAGGATATTTCATTGTTTGAACTACAATATTGAAATATGTTTTTACTTCAACTAGCTTGTCATCTTCTTGAGTTTTGATATTCACTAGATTATGGAGAGGAGAAAGAAAAGGATCAAGAAACATCAAAAGAAGATTATATACACTAGGAACCAACCCCAGAGAAAGAAGAAATGAATTCGACCACATCTTGTAAATAATTGGAAATAATTACTACTCCTCAAACTCTTATGATAGAAGGACATATCAAGAAGAAAAAGGTTCAAGAAGTGAAAGACCACATCAAGAAAGAAGAAATGAATCCAACCATATCTTGTAATGCAATGACTAGAATTACCACTTCTGAAACTATCAAGATAGGACATATCAAGAAGAAAAATGTTCAAGAAGTGAAAAATCACATACAACATCAAGAAATGAATCTGACCATATCTTGTAATGCATTGGTAGAAATTACCACTCCTCAAACTCTCAAGATAGAAGGACATACCAAGAAGAAAAAGATTGAAGCAATGAAAGATCACATCAAGCATCAACAACAAGTTCTCCAAATTTTAAAGGATAATGCCAATTTGGTGCAAAATCGAATGAAACAACACGCAGATCAACATCGCAATGATAGAAGTTTTGATGTAGGAAACTGGGTATTTTTATGGTTACGTACATATAAAAAAAGGGCCCTCAAGAAAGCTATTAATGAGAAGGAAATGTTGGCAATACTACACACACTTAAGAAATGGTGACCTTACCTAATGGGAAGACACTTCAAGGTAAAAACGGATCATGATAGTATTAAATACTTTTCAGAACAAATATTATCATCCGAAGAGCAACAAAAGTGGGTCACAAAGATGTTGGGATATGACTTTGAAATCATCTACAAAAAGGGAAGCAAAATGTTGTGGCAAATCCACTCTCAAGAAAGGATGAGAATGTGGAAGCATTGTTGTGCGCCATTTCTATTATCCAGCCAGATTGGAGCAAGGGACGAATGGAAGAAGGACAAAGAAGTGTGGCCACTCATTCAAAAGTTGTAGAATATCCCAATTCAAACAATATTGCCAAAACTTGAAGAGGAAGGAAAAATCATATTGGAACCTGGAGCAATCACATAAACAAGAACCCAACAGCTACGAAATCAATCAATTTCAGAATATCTCATCAAGTGGAAGAACTTACTCACTGAAGATTCCACATGGGAAGACAATAATTTTATACATAAGCATCCATAACTACTTAAGCATTCAAGACAACACATTTTGAAGGAGAGGGGAATGTTATGTCCCTATAATACTAGTGTAACCCCTTATTGTTATTAGTACAACCCCCTTAGTATATTGTTGTGCCCATGTAGTCCCCATATTGTTATTATTGTGCCCCATAGAAGCGCACTATTGTTATTATTGTGCCCTTACATTATTATTGTTATGTCAGCTCTGATTATATTATGACCCCTTTGACTCCTATATATAGAAAGGATGTCTTGTCATTTGTATCATCTAAGAATTGTTCATCTATGTAATGTAAAGGAGGTTGCCCCGTCGAAGAGGCTTATTTCTAAGGCGTTGATCTATCTTTTCTATCTTTTTGTGAGTTGTTTTCATAACATCGTTGTACCTTATTTTCCAAAGATTTATTCTCCTTCTTAATCTTCTTATTTTGTGTTAGTAATATTTCACCATGGTCCTTAAGCTAAGAAACTTATTCATTTTTGTTAGCGATTATTTTGTCTTCCCTTTGCATATTTTTACTTTTTTGAAAAATTACTTTTGAGATATCTTGTATGTCTTTTGGTGTTACTGAATGTGGCTTCAATGTAACATCTTTTAACATTATATTTTTCTTTTGTAAGAAAATGTCAAAAAATTCTTTTTCATATTTAGGATGAAGAATCCCAGTCATTCCATCTAGGGCGAACCCATAATTATATCACTATTCTCACAATATAAGGTTTTAATGGTGAATTGCGAGATAAAAGTATAATCTCCAATACTTGTAGATTGCTTATGTCATATTTTTTGTTACATGCCAAATCCATCATTTCAATTATATTCGATGCAGGAATCCCTAATCAGTTAGCACAATTAGTGTTAACATAATTATTATCTTGAGTAAGATCGACAGAGATTATAATATACCTTCTTACAATTGATCTTTTGATTTTAAAAAGTGCACTAACACATTTACTAAAAGTTTTAGGAAATATTTCATTATTGGTTGCCATTTTTCCTTTTTTTGAGATGAGCTTAAGATTTTAAGGGTAACCTTCTCTTCTTCTTTTTAATAAAAATTTCATTTTTTTTAATAATAGCATTTTGTATTTTGATATTTAATACTAACCTTC
The DNA here is from genome assembly GCA_000404065.3 of Pinus taeda. NCBI lineage: Eukaryota > Viridiplantae > Streptophyta > Pinopsida > Pinales > Pinaceae > Pinus > Pinus taeda. Next base: position 46,673 of record APFE031280823.1, on the reverse strand, counting down.
CCCATTAAAAAAACACTTTAAGTACTCCTTTCTTTAATATTAATACTCCTCTATATGTGGAATATTAAAATCTAGAAGATATATATATATATATAATATATATATGTTTTTATAAAATACCCTTTTTATTCCCTTATTAATATCTTTGTATAAAATCCCTTTGTATCACTAGATCACATTTTTGCACTTTTAATTATCTTTGTATCACTAGATTACTATGGAACTTTTAATTATTTGCCTCCCTGCTTATATATTGTCACACCTTTGTTGGTGTTTTTTCCCTAAATAACAAAGAATGTACAAGCCAAGAACAACGAATATGGGAAGTATATTTACTACACAATTCCCTCAATTGAGGGAGAAGTCAAATTGCATGGAAAAAACAGGTACAGTATGGTAGATGAAGTAGGTATAGCATAAGGACTGCGTATGTAACCAATTTTTCCAATCAATGTGGAAGTGGTAATGGATTTCTCCAATTGTATGGACTGCGTATGCATGTCTAGGTTTTATATTGGAATGGAGGATGCGACCTTTGCAATGGAGAATGTGTTTATTTTTATTGTGGTTCAATGTTGCATCGAAATTCACTAAATTGTTGGCAGAGATATTTAGTGGCAGAAACAAACAAAATGGAATTTTGTACTATTAGTGGTTACAATGATGGATGGGTGAGGCTGCGGCTGGTGGCGTTGGATGACAGTTAGCATGTGGAGATTACTAGCGACTAAATGATGGATGGGGTGAGGCTGCGGCTTGCGGCGTCGGATGAAAGTTAGTGTGTGGAGATAAATAGTGGCTAAATGATGGATGGGGTGAGGCTGCGGCTCGCGGTGTCGAATGACAATTAGCGTGTGGAGATAACTAGTGGCACTGGTGGCTAAGGTTGAGACAATCGCAGTGCAATCGATTGACCCAATGTAAACGACTACAAATGTTGTCGATGACTTTAGTTGTTGTTGGGTAGTCCAGTGGTGGTAGTTGTGTGACATCTGCTGCATGGGTTATATTTTCAATTTTTTTATTTTTTTATTTGTTTTTTTAACATAAATTTCGTTTTTATTTTTTTTCAATAATCTATTTTTTATTTTATTAGTTTTTTTGTTTTTCAGATATATATACTTATGTTTTTTGGAACTTATTTTTATTTTTATTTTCCTTTTCTTTCATAAACTCTTTTTTTCTTTTTTATTTTTTATGGGCAAGGGTCCAACGAAAAAATTGGAGAACCTCTGCAAGCTTGTGTAGTGAAATGCTTGAATCCTGACAACAAAAAAGTTGACGAAAATATGTTGGCCAAAGGATGGATCAGACTGGCTCTATGTGATGGTTGAGTGGCCAAAAAATCGAACAACTCTGATATCAAATGTTATGAACATAGTTCATATATGCAACAAAACACTTGGAAGATACGAAATATATAAATATCGATGATAGGACAAATATATTTATATAAGAAATGTACAAAAGATATGAGATGATGGAACTGTTACAAATAAGGGTTTTCTTATATACCTAGGCAGGGACCTTTCATGAATAGTAATGTCTTCAGAGACATACCTCTTCTATACTAATCACTAATTAATCATGATATATATCTATCTATCTAT